>PVHY01001907.1:30802-141661 GCA_004024945.1 Uropsilus gracilis | reverse complement strand
TCTTCTTCTTCTTCTTCTTCTTCTTCTTCTTCTTCTTCTTCTTCTTCTTCTTCTTCTTCTTCTTCTTCTTCTTCTTCTTCTTCTTCTTCTTCTTCTTCTTCTTCTTCTTCTTCTTCTTCTTCTTCTTCTTCTTCTTCTTCTTCTTCTTCTTCTTCTTCTTCTTCTTCTTCTTCTTCTTCTTCTTCTTCTTCTTCTTCCTTACCCTTCTTTCTTTTTCCCTCGCTCAACAATTTCTTTCAAATATGCTCTAATTTTTTTCCCTTCATTTTTTACTATTCCTGTTTATATTACTTGTTTCTTAAAAGATAGTCCTTACATTTGCTTGATTTCATTTTAATTAAAAATATATAAAGGTAAAAATAATTCCTGAGTCTAGCTTTAGCTTAAATTCATTTAAAAAAATAATTTGCTACTTAAATTTTTAATGTTGGATTTTATATCACTTTGCTTACAAAATTCTTATAAATATGCTTAAATTTTTCTCTATGATGAAGATTAGACTAGATCAGCACTTGTGAATGTTTACTAGAGGAGGAAGGGAAGGGGAAGAAGAAAAGAGTTCTGTGCTTAAGTGTTTCATATATACTAGTCAAAAAGGTTTATCTTCATTTTTTAACAAAAAATTAATATTTCCTTGAGAAAGGCACAACATTTGAAAATAAAGCTGTCTAGTAGAATTAATTTAATGCAAGCTGTACCATCAAAACAAACATAAATTAAAGCCAATCCTTTTACAATCTTAAACTTTGCAGTCCAGATTCTGAAACAGATGTGGTGATATGACACACATCTGCATCAGTCATTATGGAATTAATTTTTCATTATAGAGTGTAAGTGCCCTTATTTTAAATTATTTTAATCCAGATTTTCTATAATTTACATCTGAATAAACACTGTTATTTATAACTTTTTTTAACTGATAATTCCAAGTTCTTTGTATAGATACCCAAAAATGTGATCAATAGGACTTATGATATTTCAACTTCTAGTATTTTAAACTAACTCCAGACCATTTTTTCAAAATGGCTGCACCAATTTACTTTCAGCTATGGACTAAGAGTTCTCTTTATATTCTCTCTGTCAGTGTGCTAGACATCTGTTTCACTCATAGGAGTGAAATGATGTCTTTGTTTTGCTTTACATTTCCCTTGCTAGAAGTGATGACAAGCAATTTTCCTTACATCTGTTGGTTTTGTATATCTTTGGAAATTTTGCTATTCATATTAGCTACTCATTAATTGGGTTGTTTGGGTTTCCCTGTTGTTTTGGTTGTCACTGTTGTTAAGTTGGATGATTTGCATATTCATTTGTATGCCTTAACTTTCCTGTATGATGAATAAATATCCTCTCCCACTTAGTAGGATCTATTTTAATATGAAAATTTTTTCTTTGCTATATAGATATTTTTTCATTTGTGCTAGTAACAACTACTTACTTTTGCTTTTGTTTCTCTTGCCCCAGGGGTTCAATTCTTCAAGACGTCTCTATTACCGAAATCATACTATATATATCATGAATGTTTTTTTTTTCTAGTTTACTATTACTGGTCTTATAGCTAAGCTTTTAATCCACCTTGATTTATTTTTTTATTTATGTAATAGGAGAGTGAGAGAACTTCACTCTTACACATGTTCCTATTCAGCTTTCCCAGCACCGTTTTCAGTATCTCCTCTCTTCATTATTTGATTGTGACGCCTTTGTCATAAACTAGAACTAATGTGTTCATGGAGCTATTTCTGTACTTTTGAATATGTTCCATTGATTCATGTGTCCATTTTTATCCTAATACCATATTTCATATTGCTGTTGTTTTGTATATAGTTTAAATTAAGTAGCACTATGCATCCATTTTTCCTATTTTTTTTTATCAAAATTGCCATAGTTATTTAAGATCCTATATGGTTCCATGTAAATTTTAAGTATTTTTTCTGAATATCACCGAAATTTTAATGGGAATTTTATTAAATCTATGTATTGTTTATAGTAATATAGTCACTATGGCTATATTAATATTCCTCATCTGTGACAATGGAATACCTTTTCATTGCTCATGTCTTCTATGTCTTTTTATAGTGTCATATAATTTTCATTGCATAAATCTTTCACCTCCTTGATTAATTACTAGGTACTTAATTATTTTGATGCAATTAAAAATGGAATCATTTTCTTAATCTTTTCTGTTTAGTCATTATTTGTATAAAACATATTTTAACTTAAAGAACATTAAAAATCAGTGATAAGTCACATTGAGTACGAGCTATAAAAACTGTAGCTTATAATTTTCTTATTAAAAGCAAATCTTGCTCAGATAAAAAAATAAGTAAAAATTAAATTTTGTTTAGATATTTAAAAAATTTACTGAACTATCTTCATAGAGTTTTTGCATAGTGATTGTGCTCATTTATATTCTCATCAAACAGTATGCCAAGATAGCCTTTTCTGTATATTCTCATCAGCAGCATTTATCTCATTTTTGATAATAGACATCTTAACAGGAGTGGTTGACTTGCAATTTCCTAATGATAGTGATGTTGGACTCTTTTTCAGGTACCAATTGGCCTTTTGTGGATCTTTGGAAAAATATCTATGCAGATACTTTGACCACTTTTTAATGGAAGTATTATTCATTTATTTTTCCCTATGAGTTGTATGAATAATTTGTATTTTGAGTATGTGTTTTCTAACTACTGGGTTTTTTGGGGGGGGTTTTTGGTGCTTTATAACTATTTTGTCTTATTCTGTAGGTTGTCTTTTCCCTTTGCTGATGGCTTACTTTGTTGTGCTGACTTTTTAATATGATATAGTGCAACTTCTTTATTAATGCATTTGTTGCATATACTTTTGTAACCAAAAAATCATTGTTAACACCACTAGTGTAGCAATATCAGTACTTCCACTTTTATTGAACCACTATTCATGTTAGACATGGAATAACAATCTCTATGTCTGTCACTGGATGAACCGTTCAAGACAACGTATTCAGTCTGAAAGCCATTTGCTGAATAGACTAATTTGAAGAGAATTATGATGCCTCATCTAAGCCAGACAGAGGTAGACAAAGTCTGCATGGTATAAATTATATGCTGTATATTTTTTTAAGGAAACCTATAAAACAGAGTAAAAAAATGATTGCCAAGGATTGAGGGCTAAGGTGATGTTGGTAAAAGGGTATATATGTTCGCTTGTAAAATAAGTAGTATTTATGTATAAAGTGGTGACTGTAATTGATAACTATAGATATTGTATACCTGAAATTTTATAGGGAACTAAAACTTAAATGTTCCCACACACAAAAAAGGGAAAATAACAAAAACAAACCTTAGATATGGGAAATGATGGAATATTAGCAAAATGTATACAAATCAGATTGTGTGCTTTAATAGCTCATGTTTTTTATTTCTATAAAGATTATATATTAAATAAAAATATTATTTTCTTAACTATAATGCTCTCTTATAATATATTGCTCCTCCTCACCACAGCAGAGGTGGTTTTCTCTTTATAAAGCATTCAAAGTTTACTGAATATTTGAAATGAATTTTATTGAATTAACATATCCTCACCTTAGATATTTATTTGCTTTATTACTGTTGTTGTTCCTGATAATATTTTTGTTTCATTTTTAAGATATTTTAAATTTTAATTGAAATAGCATTGGTTGATAGCACTGTATGTGATTCAGAGGCATAGTTTCATCCTCAGGTATAGTGTTTTGTTCTGCTTCTGTATTTTGTTCCTTGGTGACAAATGAGATATTTTTATACCAGTTCTGTAAAAGCAGGGGTTTTTTGTCCCTTTCTTTCCTGTTTATCAAGATTTTAGTTTATAGGAGAAATAGAAGATAAAGTCCTAGTAGATTCTGTCACTTTCTGTACTATGACAAAATTCCCCTGCTAAATTGTACCATAAGGAAATATTTTAGAATTCTCCTGAATCTTGTGTGTATACCTGAGTGTGTATATTTCTTTTCAAAATATGTCAATTTTGAGAAATTGTTTTGATGACTTAAGACCTGAGTTGAAAGTTTCACTGCATTCTTTGCAACTAATTTCTACATTTTATTTATAAAATTCCAAAACAAAAATAAGAATTCAAAGGTAATATGAAGAAAGAAGGCTAACATCAGTCAACTTCAGCTGATATTCTAGCAGGGTGCAGCTTGCTGTCATCACTTGGAGATCAGTTCAATCCCAATGTAAACAAACATTTTCCATGTGCCAGAATTTAAGAAGCTATAGTTCTGTTTATGATTGAGTACAGAAAGTTAAGTAAATTTTCTATTCAATAATAGCTTATGCCATCCAGTTATGTATTATTTTTGTTTTTAAACATCCAATAATTTATTTAAATATAAATTTCTTAATCCCGGGAATTACAAAATTGTGAAAAATTACAGATATGTATTGTTTTTAAAAAAATCCTATTATATGTCAATACTATGCCGACCACTTAAAAAGTAGGTCATTTAAGCTCATATACTTACTAGCTGTATGATCAATTAAGTTACTTAGTTTTGATGTAACAGCTTCTTTTAAAGTAAAGGCATAGTAATTCATACCTACTTTGGTTTTGTTTGGATTAAACTACTCAAGATTATGAAGAGCTAAGCATAGTTCTTGGCATTCAGTAGGTAACCAATAAATGGTAATTTTAAGATTACTGTTATTATCACTATATATATAATTACTATTATCAAAATTATAGTGAGAAAGGAATGCAATAAAAATTCATGCTGAGATGGATCTGACTTAATGTTTCTCATTTAAAAGAAGTTATCCCTTGGTACTGTCTACACTGCTGCATTAAAATATGTAATGTAACAAGTAATGTTTATGGACCCTAAATACTGCTCCTGCAAACTGGGTAACAAAATAAAGAAAGGTCAAGTATACAGTGCAGAAGTGTAGTAAAGACAAAATGACCCATGAGAATTCTAATCTTTTTTGTGTCAACTGTTTATGGAGTACTAATTCATTTAAAAATGAAGGAAAGCGATGAAAAATAAGACATTCTAAATTGAATTCCATTAATTAAAGGAGCGTAGCCTTCATACAAATATGAAAGCAAAACTGTTGATTTTTCCCCACTGTCACTTGAATCACACCATCCACCTTCTGTTTTAGATAATATGTACTTGTAAGACTTAAGATAAGTCAGATGTTCAAGAGTAAACTGATGAGGAAATTTCTCCTTTTCTGTGAACAAATATTGAGTATGGAGTGGTACTCACCTGATGTGGTACATCAGGACATATTCTTAAGAAAGAATGTAGTTTGAGAAAGTACTCTAATTCTCACATGGACCTGTTTGTGAGAGAATAGGAAAGGAAATAGGTCTAGAAAGGGGGTGACTTTGAAGGAGTTTTTCTGCTTCACTCCCAGAAGGGTGGACTAAGACTCTCCTGAGAGGAACTGGATCCAGAAGTACTGTGACCTGGAGCAAAACTAAGTGTTCATTGCATATCAAAAACAGACACCAATGGTGACAGAAGAGACACAGAAGAAACTCAACTTCATATAACAAGAGGTGAGTGAAGAGAGGCACCTAGAGCAGGAGTGGGAGCCAGGGGTGAAAATCTGTGTTCCTGTGTCCCATGAACGTCCCAGGTAGGGGAAAGCTCATTGGTGTGGAGGGATCCTTAACTGAAGTGAGATAATTGTAATGCTGAGCTAGGTAGATGTGGTCCCAGTCATGTAACCATCCCAGTCTGAGTAGGTTCATCATTGATTGTAGCAGACAAAGGATTTCAGAGCCTTTAGACTAATATATATTATATATTGAGGTACTTGACACTTTGATCAAATTTTACAATCTTCAGAACTTTGGGGCTTATTCAGAACTTATCCAATGTAAAAAAAAGATTGCTTTATCTTGTACCCTCATCATTAATAAATACATAATGGTTGCTGATCCATTTTGAGTTGTGATGGCAAAATACTTCCAGTGGATTACCAAGTAAGCCTGATACTTAGTCTGCTACTTTTGAGTGGGAAATAAACACAAGGGAGGCTTCATATCAGGTCCAGCTTACACTACAAACTTCTTTTCTCAGAGCAGCACCAGAGATAGTCTATGGCACTTGTGGGTTGTTAGATGTTCATTAACTTGTGATTTTGGTGCAAATCTAGTCCTCTGTGCTTCTAAAAATAGCTATGCGCCCTCGGAGAAAATGACTGGCTTAATTTTAGGTATTGGAAACACTTGATACAAATTCCCAATGAAAATACAGTTGCCTCACTCATTCATTAGCTATTTGCTTTCCCTTTCTTGCTTTCTCAAGTTTGTCTCGTTAATAAACACTTATTTACAAAAAGAGAATGGTATATTTGCATACAATCATATATACATACTCTTTATATATATAAATGTGCACAAATATAAGTATATATGTATACATTTATACAGGAGCATAAATATACATGAATATAAATAATAAAGGAGAAGGTGTGAATAAAAACTGATACCAACAGAACTTAGAAAAGTAAACAATGGTCAAAGTGATCTCAGATAAATATACAAAACTAAAGAATTTAAGATATTTTATATGGTATGAAAAGTAAAGTGAACAAAAAATGTAGAAAAATAATGGAAAGTACTAGAAAGAAAAAGATCATTTTAAAAGAGGACTATGTATATATGAATGTGTGTATACAAATATAAACACACATAACTCATATAACTTATGTAAGAAATTAAAATACCAAATTAAAATGTTTTTAAATAAAATTCAAAAATAACTTTAAATAATAAAACAGCTATATTCCAGTGAAAGTGAATGAAATCCAACAAAAACAAATATGCTAATAAAAATATAAAAATTATTAGATCATTAATATTAAAAGTTATTAAATCATTAATAAGATGAAAATAAGACACATTGGGACTTATTTAGAGCTACCTGAAATGCCAGAAGAGTTGAAACATTTAAAAAATATGTAAAGAAAAAGATGAGTCAACTGTTTGGTTATATATACATATGTATACACACACTCACACATACATACTTTATCATTCAATACAAAATATTTTACAATTTTCATAATAAATTATACCTTTACCATAAATTTTTAGTAATATACTTTTTAACTTCAAATAGTTGGGGTTTTTCTAATACGTTGTTTGAGCTTTAAGATAACTCTACTATTATCAAGATATTGTCATTTCCACTTTTGTAAACTTAAGAACAATTTCTATGAGAAAGAATATTTTTAAAAGGTCTCCTATATACTTGAAAAGAATGTACTTATTACATTATTTGTTACTAGATTCAATATATCTATATTAAATCAATTTATTTAATGATGTTGAAATCTCCACCCATCAACTTTCCCTGTTTTTTTAAATGACTATTTAAAAAACAAGTTAAATTTTTTACTTTGGATTCTTTTGAAAAACTCCAAATCGTCTCATGAGAATTTATAGAGTAATTTGAATTGCAAAAACAAAAACCTACAGACAACATAATATGAAGCAATATAGGAGTTCACAAAACTCCCAAGTATGAATGGTAAGAATAATCCAAAGCTCCAAGGTATCAGTCTCTGTGCAGAAGGAGGAAGTGGAACATTTAATGCATTGAGAACTTACCAATGTATTATCCAAAAATCTTAGTAATAAATTTGGAAAATGGCTGAAGCTGGCAGGCATCTGCCCATCTGATCAGTGGACAAGTACAAGTTGTCTGCGATTAGAAATGAATGGACTGGAGTAGTCTGGACCTTCTACTCCTTCACACTAACAGATCAAAGTCTCATCAAAGGCAGAATATATTAAAAAGAAATTGCTTTTCAGAGTATTTAGATTTAGTTGAACTGGGGATGGGGTAAAATCATGGTAAAAAAATGTAGCATTTTACAACAACAGCACAAGAGGGAGCTCAAGTTAACAAAGCCATAATACTTTCTCAAAGTTAAAATAACTTCATGAAAATGAACATTACAAAATGACTGAAATATTTTTAACTAATATGAGGTAGCATAATAAGAATCAAAACTATGTTTCTGCTTTGTAGTTACCTTGAAGATCACATGTGTGTATGTAAGATACTGTTTTGCAAAATTGTATAACTAACAGTCGACAGAAATTTTAAAAAATTCAACATGTTGGGTTACTATCCCATCCTCATTGCCAATTGTGTAACCAGTCCTTATTGTCAGCTGCAAGCATCAGGTTCACCACCTGTGTTTCTGTGTAGGTTCTTTATTGGGTCTATCAGTTACAGAGACATATCACACAGGGTAGGCCAAGGATAGGACTGGGGGTTGGCAGGAGGCAGGTGGGTCTCTTGCCCTCCAGGAATCTTCACACACTTTCTCTGGGCTTTCATGTTCTCTCTCTCTCTCTCTCTCTCTCTCTCTCTCTCTCTCTCTCTCTCTCTCTCTCTCTCTCTCTCTGGCAATCTGTCATGCTTTCTTTTTCTATGTACTGTGCACCCTTTTATTTCCTCTCTCCTAGACCCAGGTGTGCACATTCACATCTGTGCATACTTACTGGGTCCCACAATCATGGGGAAAATGATACTACAGACACTACTTATAAGGAGAGTGGAGTATTTTTTTGGCAAGTGACCAAATTCACTTGCTATACAGTAAACCACTAAAGAAAGTCATAAAGCATGAGGGGAAAAGGTGAAGGAGGAAGAGTGAAAGGAAAGGGAAAAAGAAAGAAGGAAGAAAAAATGAAAACAAAGAGAAAACAAAAACAGATAATAATTAAGAGATGGCTATAAATATATACATAGCACTAACTCAAATACTATTTATTACCACACTACTTAGTGATAAAAGAAAGAAAAAAATCTTGCCATTTGAAACAACATGAATATATATAAACCTGAAGGGGTTATGCTAAGTGAAATGTCAGATAAGACAAATATCACATGATTTCACTCATGGAGGCTAAACAAAACAAACAAACAAACAAACAAACAAAAGAATGAACACAATATAAAACAAAAACAAGCCAGTACATTCTGACAACAGAATGATAATTATCAGATGGGAAGAACAAAGTTCAGTGGTTGAGGAAACTAAATTTTTGGTGGAGTCTTAATATAGCATATGCAGATGTCAAGCTAAAATGTTTTATACCTGAAAACCCAATGTATTTGTAAACCAATATTGCTTCAATATTTTTTAATTTATAAAGTAAATATTTAATGTAAATAAATAATAAATATGTTAAAACACATAGGAAATAGAAATTTAGATGAAAATAAAGGGTTACAAAGTTCTGAATTAAAAAATTGTAGCAATAAGCATATGAATCTTCAGCTCTTTATTTGTAAATACTATTACTTACTAAAAAAGGCTGGGGGGGGGACTTCTTGTAGAAATAATTTAGTCTAAGAATCTGAAAGAATAAATGAGCCTGGACAATATTATAATGCTATAAATAAGGACTTGCTCAAAAATTAAAAGAATAGGAGTATGACAAAGGATTTGGGTCACTTTGAAAGAGCTGCCAATGACCAAATGGACTGGATTCTAAATAGAAAACAAACCTCTCTCCCTCTCAATAAGGTGATACCTCTATATATGATAATTAAGTGAATGAATCAATGAATGAATAAGGTCTCTGTTAATTGTGTGTAGACTTAATGGACTTAATGACTTGTTTACTTAGAGAACAGATTATGGACAGATGAAAGAAAAAGCAGTTTTAAAGTGCTTTTATTTTATTTTCACTAAATAAGTATTTATGGTCATTAGTTATGAGTTGATAGCAGTGTATATCCTGATAAGATTACATGAGAGGGTCATTTTATCTGTGTAATTCCATAATCCAAACTAGTTATAATAAAAAATGAAACAAAAGCAAATCAAGTGTACCATCAAAACTGTCAAGGTCATGAAAAACAAAGACTGAGAAACTTTCATAGACCAGAGGAGAGTGAACAAACATGGCAACTGAACACAGCACATTATCCTAAATTAGAGCCTGAAATGGACAGAGGATTTTCACAGAAAATAAAGTGAAATCTGAAAGTCTAGAATTTAGTTAATAGTAATAAGATAATGCTAGTTTCTTAGCTCTGATACATATTATGATTACAATTATGATTATGATTATAAAAGTTTTGTATTATAATGAATTATGATGTGATGATGATTATAAAATTTAAAACTAGAAAAAATGAGTGACAGACATGCAGGGATTTTCTACTATCTTTGCAACTTCTCTGAAAATCTAGTCACTTCATAGGAAAAAAATGGGAAGCAAATGAGCAGAGAAGATGCAAAAAGAAGTAAGTTATTTTCAGTAGCCACATTGCTGGTGGTAGCATGTTGTTCCGGAAGTGATTTCTTATAATGAAGACCATAACAGCTTAACAATTACATGATATGGTTAATCCTGTTGTCTACAACAAACATGACAACCAAGAATCTGAGAAAGAATAGGAGATATATATATATGTGTTTAAGGTAGAAATGGTTATAAGCATCCTGTAATCCAAGTTTTTAGTTAGAAATACCTGTACGATCATGAATTATTTTACACAAGTAATAAACATTGTTACTGATTAATTGGCATGATTTCATAGTCACAATTTCAGCTGAAAATGTTTAGTGCTTTATTTATCATAATCTTTTCTGTTGGTTTTGGTAAGTTAGTCTTTATTATGTGCAGAAATATTCATTATTTTCTCTAGAATTATATAATTAAGACCTGCTATTAAATTTATGACTTTTTCAAATCTTTTGATTTACTCATTTGATTCTCTGATTAAATAAAACTAGGCTGACATGTATTATGATATTGAGTCACAATGACATGATTGAAAGATCTATGGTAAAATTTTACCATTCTATACACTGCTAGATTATTTCCTAAAAAGAACTGCGAGACTTTTATTTTTAATCTATCACTTGGAATAATTTCAGTAACATTGAAATTAACTAGTTTTAGACTAAAAATTTATGCTTCTATCATAAAACCCATATGACTATAAATCTATTTAGTGATGTGCTATTAATTAACATTCCAATTTTTCCTAACTTTTTAAATTGAACGTGATTTTAAACCTATTTATAGCTTCTTCAAATATTCCAGGTTTTAAATTATTTTTGTCCTTACTGACATTTACCAGTCACTTATAATTGAAATTCCATATTCTTTATCAAGCTTACTGTTGTAGTTTTTTTAATTCTATGAAACTGGGAGAGGATTTATTTGCCTTGTTGAACATCAAAAGTTGTCACCTTTTGACTTATTTCTCCATCATGTTGTTTTCAGATGGCAAAGAATAATCCAAATTTAAATACTGGGAAAGCATCTTGTTTAGCTATTTACTTCTTTGTATATCTAAAATTTCATTTGCTAGATTGGAGCAGAAAGGTAAGTGTGTATGAAAGTATGGGGCAGGGACGACAGGGACCCTCCCCCTGCCAGCCAGGTGTTCTCCTACCAGAGGTGTCCATGTTTTTCTTGGTAGCAGAAGGAGCTTCCTGTAACTCAATCAGTAACCTAGCACTTGAAGATGATTACTAATGCAAGTATAGTGAAATAAATTCATTTATGTATATAGATAGATATTTTAATAGCTGCTTATATGTATGTACAATGGTCATTTGAATACTACAGATTTGAATTGTCTTGATCCACTTAGAACTGGATTTATTGTAAATACACAGTGTAACTTTACAATATTGATAAATATCATATAGGAATGAAAATTATTTTGTTATCATTTTCTTGATAATACTTTCTTTTCTCAGTTTACTGTTATAAGACCAAGGTATATAATATATGTAGGATAAAATTAATGTGTTAATAGCTGTATATGTTACCATTAAAGCTTTGGTCAACAGCAATAGTTAAGTATTTAGAAGTCTAAATTATGTCTGGACTTTTAATTGTGGAAGATAATTTGGCACCACTGATCCTTGCATAATTTTTTTAAAAATTTAAAATTTAAAAAAAAATTTAATTAGAAATAATTAAAAATTTTTTTAAAAATTTAAAATAAATTTTAAAAAGTTTAAGTATCTCTAAGATTTATATTAACTGTTACAAATCTACAACTGATTCAGATTTAGAGTTGGAGAACACAAACTATAGGTTTGCCCTATAATTAAAAAGTATCACAAGTTACAATCCATTAGGTGATGTCCATATGTCCTTTATAAATTTTTATCCAGCCAACTAATATACATATCTCTTATCCTGAGACCTAGATTTAAATATAATGGTCTTGTCATATATGATAAAGCTCCATGGATTCCATCTTCAATATGGTCATGAACAACTTGAACTCCAACATTTTGAAGTCTCGTAACATACATGAGTCCATCATCTCTAAGAATATCATATTGACAGGTGAGAATGTAAGTTGAAGGCAGATTCTGTAACTGAGAATCAGTAGCCAATAATGGTGATGCTCTGATATCTAAAAGAGCCGGCAATGGAAAACTGTATCTCCCAAGAACAGGTTCTGTATAAACATGGTCCTTTCTATACTTCTCAGGTAAGAGCATGCTCCAATTCACAAATTTGAGTAGATGTCTTGATTCCATAGGCATATGTTGGTTCCTTTTCATTGCCTGGGCAAATCCTTCATGCTTGGTTAGATATAAGCTCACTAGCTTTATGGCTATGTCCCTTGTTAGAACTATCCCATGCTCATTTTCTCGGTGAGCTGGCAAATAAGAATCAATTACTTGTAAGTGCGGGTATAATAAAGCTTGTATCTTGATCTTATGCTTTACTGTAAGATCATTTTGCACCTGAAAAAAAAATAAGAGGATGTCTTATAAGGCAATGATTTTCAAAATACCAAGAAGAAGTTTGATTTTAATAATCTAAGTAATGTGTAAGACATGTAAACATGTCTATATAAATTGATGCGGTATCATTATACACACAGTATTTATGTCAGTGATATGAGAAATACCAAGCTCATTTCAATTAGTAATGTCTTAAAAACTCTTGGTTGTATATGTGAAAAAGAGAAATACAAATTTCCAACTGTATAACATATATAAATCCTTGGGATATATAGTGAATAAGACTTTATTGTATATTTGGAAATTATTAGGATAGTAGATATTTAAAGTCCTCACACAAGCAAAAAATGTGTTAAGTAGTGAAGCAATGGATCTTATCTGGACATATAGAGTGAAAACAGCAGCATATACAAATATTTAATCACTATGTTATATACCTAAAACTAACATAATGTTACATGTCAACTATATTTCAATGAAAATAAACTCATAAGGTAGAAAGTGGGACACTACTGGACAACACCCAGAGTGACTTGAGAGACAAGAATATCCTGTGTGAGCACATTTTGAGGTAGTGACAGAAGTGGCAACAGCCTGGGTCCATGATCACAGTAACATTACACACTAGTCCTAGATTTGCTCTAGCAAACTGGTGTCTTATTGCCAATTGAACTGGTGCATAAAATGAGCTCAATATAGTAGGTAAGGGGAAGAGAAAATGAAAAGAGGGAAGAATAAAATGATGTTTTTGTCAAAAATCACTAATGAAAATTTACTAAATAGGATACTGCTCAGGGAAATTGACTGCATATAGTAAAATACAACCAAAGCCTTATATGTGTATATGTGTATATGTATATATATATATATACATATACACATATATAGGCATATATACATGTATATATGTATATATACACATATATGTATATATATCATTAAATGTAACCAAGTAGAGCAAGTAAAGAAAATAGAAGAAATAAATATAATTATTCAAATAATATTATTTTATTTAATATTTTTGAACTAAAAAGAAAGATTAAAATATAAAATAGCTTAATATTTTATTTCTTTAAAATAATATTAATTGGCTATTAAGCAATAGTTCCCAACATTGTATTATAAATTTTGAGGAATGTTATTCAACTTTAAGTTGGTACACAGACCAAATTTATTTGAAAGTCAGCTGATGGGTAACATATTCTGAGAGAATGGTAAAAAGTTTGAGGGGGGAAAGGGATAAAATTATGAAGAAAAAAACAGTTAATATTCAGAGTTTGATGTGAAAGGGGGAATGTGGAATAATTGACAGGAACCTTTTATTCATCCCAAAGAAAAAGTATATGATCTATGACTCTGAAGACTGTGGGAGAGAAGCTTACTACCTAATGAACAAGTGCTCAGCTAGAACATGGCATCTCCAACACTGGCATCTGAACAAAAGAACACCCTGTTGCCATACCAAGTGAGACATTTACATCTGGAGCATATATCTCTGAGTCACCACTGATTTCAGTGACTGACTGATGATTGCTTCCTAAGGAGGTAATAAATCGACATCCAAAGTCACTTGATTAAAAGGAAATGGTATGAAGCCACCTCCACAATGCACACCCAAGGTGCTGGAGGTTTCACAATTCTAGAATGAGAGTGAGCTAAAACAAATTTTTCTAAAAGAAATACCCTTAGGTACCAAATTGTTGCAAAAGTCCTTGTATAGATGATTTATGATCAAAACCCCACCTTCGATGTTCCAAGTTTCAAAAAAGAAACAAGCATTCATGTATGTAAAGAAGAGACAAAAAGAATCCACTATCTTAATCTTTCTTTAACTTTCCTTTATGGAATGCTATATAAAATAAATCACTTTTCCACAAATCACTTTTACACTATTTACCACCCAGTAGGTCATCTGTTGCTTTGTCATTTAATACTTTTTCCTATCTGTTTTCCTTTCAAATTCATTTTAAAGTCAGTTCCTTTTAAGATCAAGATATTGGAGGGGGTCCAACTTGCAAGATCCTCTGAATATGATAATTTTGCCCTCATCCAAACAACTATGTTATCAGTATGGCATAAATCTTTTCAGATTTTTTACATTGTATATACACTAATTAACATATATGAAAGATTATACAAGGCAATACCTATCAGAGTTAACTTCTCTTTGTCAGAATGCCTCTAAACTTCCAAAACTTTTTAACTTTTTTAGACCAATGATAATTTTCCCTCTATCTTGTAAAAATGAATATAGTGGAACTTTCTATTTAATTTCAAATTTCACAAACACTAAGTCATCATCATATTCCCTACTGGGCTTCTGATAGCAAAATATTCAGTATAGTATAAAAAATGATCAAAGAAAATGATTGAATTCTGTTCAATCTATAATTCTTTTCAAAGTATACTGTCCTTGAAACCAGAAACCATAGGATGTAAGAAGCAGTAACAGACATACAAGTAGATAGCAAGAGTAACACTGAAATATTGAGGTATCTACAAATTAGTTCTTTCCTTCTAGACTCACAAGAACTCAAAGGCAAAGACAGAGTGGAAAGGTGCAAATGAACAGGACTACATAGCTTATTTAATCTGTTCTGTTGATTAACTTACTTGTATTGTTATTTTCCTTAATGCTTGCATAGATATGTTTAACCAGCTTCACCTTCACTTTCAAACACAATATTTCAAAGACTTTCCCTACTTCTAGGGAAAATCATGATGAGTAAAATGAGCATTTACTTTCAGTCAGAAATTCTTAGTATTTTTTAATCAAAGCTCCTCTTGTATATATCATAAAACACACACATCTTCCCATTAACCCTATTTGACCTCTATTTATTATCTCCCAATAGGACTGTTGATTCCACCGCTTTTTATTTCACTAAGCTATCCACTTTTCTCAGTCTCTGCTATCACTATCCTAATTCACAACACTCTACTTGTTACTTCAGGTATGCAATTATTTCTTTAATGCTCTATTTTTAATTTTTTCCCAACTTTCAACTTATTCTCCACTTTAAAACAAAAATATTTTGATGCAAATGTGATTAAAACTTCACAATTTTCTTGAAGTCAATTAAAAAAAATTAAGAAGGCCTTCCATGATCTGTCCTACTCATATTTAACCTAATTCACCATGTACTTTTCTTCTTTCCCCAAAGTATTATCTATGCCTCTTTCATTTCTATGAACCAAGAGCCAAGGAAATAAATAGGTAATTGCATAAACATGCATTAACCTCTCCACACCTTCTCAGATAGAGAGCAAGACCAAATGTACCTGATTTCAGGGTTGAGTAATCAGTTGCTCCTGCTTCCAGCTGTAAACAGGGCTTGTCTTCCTATCTCTCAATTATCTATGCAAAGATATATTGACTTACATTTGTGAGAGTGTGTCTGTTGCACAATGAGTAAGGTTAAGAAAATCAGGTAAAGCAGGTTGAAGAAAGGTCAAACTGGAATATTCTGAAGGGTGGAAGAAGAGAACTGGAGAAGTTAAAGTATCATGTCAGGTTTTATAAATATAAAGGTATTTTTTAACTATTATTCCAGAAACCAAAATATTTAGAGTCTTATGTTTGCACTTGCAGCAAGTAATAAAGTAATCACTAAACTGTAACAGAGTCTAAACTGCTTCAGTGATATAGATTTGCTTAGGAATTTCCAGAATTGACATCACATAGATAACTCTCTTTGGATATATGGATTTTGAGCTCATGAATATGGTTTCAATGGAAGGCACAAGTCTGAGACCCTCAACGAAAAAATCAAGGTTGAAATTTGAGACCACATGAGATAAAAGACAGGATGACTATCAAATCTAAAGGAATGTATAGAGCAAATGAGTATGTCTCATGTAAAACTGAATGACAAAAAAAGAGAAAGTGCTGTATAGGCCTTATGGATAGAGTTGTCTAAGATAGAAGTTGGGAAGAGTTTTAAATAATAAAAAGAACAATAGTGAAAATCAAAAATGCCCTTAGATTGGTGAGCATAGACATATTTAGCCTAAGTTAAAAAGAATGACTGGGGTAGAACACAGTGGTAAACAGAGGGAATACACATTATAAATAAGTACATGTATGTAAAAGTGAGAATATAATTTGCTTTTAACTGAAGTTGAATACAAGACAAAAACAAGTTCCAAATAGCAAATTGCATCAATAATTAAGTAACGCTTATTGGTTTTATTCATCTGTTTTATTTTGGATTTAAAGATAGGAAAACTTAGACATGATTATATGCTGAAGTGGAAGAGCAAATAAACTTAGAGGTTTTGAAGATATTTAAAAAAGAAAGGAACGATGTTTAGAGAAAGAAGCTTCATTGGGGCAGCAGCGGGGAGGTTTCATGAAGTGAGAGGGAAGTAATCAGCCATGAGATGATTTGCATAATTAAAGAAAAAGAGGAGAAACTCGTGAATAAGTAAACACACACTCAGAATTTTGTTTGATAGTTGATTTGTCTGTCAGTTTTGGAGCTAATACAGGACTTAAAATAGAGTATGTCTGGTGGCCACTTATCCGTTCTCTCTTTAAGAAAATATATTTTAATAACATCATAGACTGAAACTTGTGAAGCAAAGCTAATTTCAAGCCAAGTGTAAGAAAAGGCCAAGAAAAGAAAAATACAGAGTTAGAAAGAAAATTTTTATATATATTTTTCAATCTAGCAAACATAAATGTCTCTTACCCTCAAACTTGCTTGTAAAAAGTGGATGCACAACGGCCCTCCCCATAACTATGCAGGTGTTTCCTTTAACAAATCTATTTATTGCAAATGATCAGCAGCAGCTCTCCTGCCCACCATTATGCAAGTACCTCTCTTTTACTCCTTTAATTAAATAGCCTAATCTCTTAAAATGTTTTTTTAAAAAAGCAAACAACACGAAAAAAGTTGGATAATTAAGGAAGGTAATATTCATTAAATCATGCTCAATATAATTATGGATGAACTGACATCTAAAATTCTATATCAATGATAGTCCTGAAGTATAGCAACCTAAAATATGCACCTAGGTTTCTAGATAAACAACCCCTGCCTTAGTTTCCAGGTATGCAGAGGCTTAGGTTCTCTTTCTATCTTCATCATGAACCAAAACAGCAGAATAATGTAAAGGGTGTATAAATCCCTGACTTAAGTGCGCTCAGCTTTTGGATGTAAATCCTCTGCTGAGTCAGGGCACTGGCAATCATAAACCTACTCCTTGTCAGCCCTGCTGTCTGTGTTTCCTTGGCCAGCTAACAGCTCCTCCAGCTCTTATAAGCTTATGTAAGGGACTAAGCATGTACCTTAATGCTAAATTAGCTAATTATAATTGTGAAGCATTATTCCAGTGATAAAGAAGAAAATAATTATGGTAAACCTGAAACAAAAATTATAATCATTGAATTTCTCAATTTAGGCTGGAGCAAACAACCTCTTACCTGCCAAACAATTCTGTTGGCACATCTATCAGCTTTCAAATATTAAAATGAAAAGCACTATAAATTTCCAGCTTATTGCACTAATGATTAAGGTATTTTACTTCTGCAAAACTACAGAAGTTAGATAGTCTTTTATTTAACCTAGTAATCTTAAGAGATTTCTCCCTCTGACACAAAGATGCATATCCTAAGACAGGTCACTTTTGTAATGATAGAAAGCTCTATAGCTAATTCTTTGCCCACAATAGAAGCAGGAGGAATACCTTGCTGTGAGGCACTAATTTCAAGTTCTGATAAATAAATGAAACCAGAGCGCAATCTGGAACTATATGGTGGTTTCTGCAGTTTATCTAGATTCTACAAGGACAGATGGATGGATAACAGCTACCAAACCAACAGTGATGCAAATTCCAAAGTAACAGAGGTCTCATTGATTCTGCTTTCAATGGATTTAAAGTAGTCTGTATAACACTAAGGTCTGTGATTACATAGAGGTAATTAAACAGAATGGCAGAAACTAAGATGAAAACCCTATCATTTCCAAGGGTGCTACCACTCGGGTTTTTCCTTGAAACATCACCATTAATTATAGCTTCTGATTAATATTTGCTACTAAACTTTTTATAAAAAGAAATTTAGCCTATTTTTAAAATGGCAAACATGTAAGAACATATGTACCAATAGGAATAAGATAGAGAAGCCACAGAAATATTGCTTACGTTGCATCACAAGTCCTTGTTACTACGTATGTATGACAAATGATCAATTGGTAGGAATATTATATTCAGAAGTGCCAAATTATAAACTTTAATGAATACTGCTGTCTTATATCAAAGATTTCTTTTTAAAATACTTATATTAAAATATTTGTTTTTTAGAAATATAGATAAGAATTAGTGATTGCTTCTGAATATAAAATTAAATCACATCATTTTCTAAAATTAAGAAGATATTTCTGATCCTAAATAACTAAAAACAATGCATAGATTAAGTTAAAGTTGGAACAGATGACCATAAAATTGAATCTAAATCATTATGAGACAAAAAGACACAATATTCCAAAATGTCTGGGATGCAGCAAAAGCGTATCTAAGAGGAAGGTTCATAGCAATACAAGCCCATATCAAAAACCAAGAATGGGGCCGGGCACGGTGGCTCGTGCCTGCAAGCTTTAGCCTATGAAGTGGCCAGGGCTAGGGATCGTGGTTCGAGTCCCACCTGGGGCCTTAGCAAGACCTAGTTCCAAAAAAATAGCTGGGCATGGTGGCACGCGCCTGTAATCCCAGCTACCTGGGAAGTAGAGGCTGGGGATTGCTTGAGTCTGTGGTACCCTGGGCAGCGAGAGCCTGCAGTTCCACAGGCTAAAATAGCAAAACCTAGTCTCAAAAAAAAAAAAAAAAAAAAAAAAAAAAAAAAAAAAAAAAAAAAAAAAAAAAAAAAAAAAAAAAAAAAAAAAAAAAAAAAAAAAAAAAAAAAAAAAAAAAAAAAAAAAAAAAAAAAAAAAAAAAAAAAAAAAAAAAAAAAAAAAAAAAAAAAAAAAAAAAAAAAAAAAAACAAAAAACAACAACAAAAAAAAAAACAGCAACAATCTAATCTACCAACTTGAAAAACTAGAAAAAGAGCAACAACAACAAAAAAAACCAAAACCCAGCAGAATACAAGAAATAAGAAAAATGAAAGAAGAAATAAATAACCTAAAAACCAAAAAAGACTATCCAGAAGAGCAACAAAACCAAAAGCTAGTTCCTTGAAAAAAATGAATAAAATTGATAAACCCCTTGCAAAGCTCACAAAGGAAAGAAGAGAGAAAATTCAAATGAACAGACTCAAAAATGAAAGTGTAGAAAATACAACAGATACAAAGAAATCCAAAGGATAATAAGAGATTACTATGAACAACTATATGGAAATAAATACAACAACCTCGATGAGAAGGACAGATTCTTAGAAAGATACAACTATCTAAAATTAAACAAAAAAGATATAGAGAACTTAAATAAACCAGTCACAAGCAGCAAAATTGAAGTAGTCATCCAAACTCTAACTAAAAAAAAGAGCCAAGGACCTGATGGCTTTACAAATGAATACTACCAGACATTCAAAGATGAAATAACGCCTGCACTACTAAAGTTTTTCCAAAAAATAGAGAAAGAAGGAAAACTACCAAACACATTCTATGACAAAGATCACACTCATACCAAAACCAAATAGAGACAGCATCAAGAAAGAAAACAATAGACCAATTTCCCTAATGAACACAGATGCAAAAATTTTAAACAAAATCCTGACAAATTGAATCCAACAATGCATAAAAAGTATTATTCACCATGACCAAGTGAGATTTATCCCAAGGGTACAAGGATGGTTTAACATCTGGAAATTAATTAACATAATACACCACATCAACAAAGAGAAAAACAGAAACCACATGATCATATCAATAGACCCAGAGAAAGCATTCGACAAAGTCCAGCATCCATTCATGATAAAAACCCTTGAAAAACTGGGGATTAAAGGAACTTACCTCAACATAATAAAAGTCATCTATGACAAATTTATGGTAAACATCATCCTAAATGAGGAAAACTGTAATCATTCCAGTTAAGATCTGGAACCAGGCAAAGGATGCCCACTCTCCCCACTACTCTTTAACATTGTACTGGAAGTTCTAGCTAGGGCAATAAGGCAAAAGAAGGACATAAAAGGGATACAAATAAGAAAAGAGGAACTGAAGATATCATTATATGCTGATGACATGATTCTCTATATAAATAACCCAAAAAAATCCACAGAAAAATTGCTTGAAATAATAAACCAGTTCAGTAAGGTAGCTGGATACAAAATCAACACACAGAAGTTGGTAGCTTTCTTATATGCAAAAAGTCAAATAGAAGAAATCAGGAAAACCATCCCATTTATCCTCACACACCAAAAATTAAATACTTGGGAATAAACCTAACAGAACACGTGAAAGACCCATATAAAGAAAACTTTAGAATGATGCTAAAAGAGATAGAAGAAGACATAAGGAAATGGAAAGACATTCCTGCTCATGGATTGGAAGAATTAATATAATCAAAATGGCCATCCTACCAAAATCAGTCTACTGATTCAAAGCAATCCTTATAAAAAACTCAATGACATTTTTTAAAGGGATAGAACAAAAATACCTGAAATGTACATATCCACCAGAGTGTAAGAGTGTTAAGTGTAAGAGTGTTCCTTTCTCTCCACACCCACGCCAGCACTTGTTGTCCATTTTTTGCGTGTGGGCCATTCTTTCTGATGTAAGGTGGTATCTCATTATGGTTTTGATTTGCATTTCCCTTATTGCTAGTGACGTTGAACAGTTTTTCATGTGCCTCTTGGCCATTTGTACTTCCTCTTTGAAGTAGTGTCTTTTTAGATCTTCTCCCCATTTTGTAACTGGGTTTTTTGCTTTGTTTTTGTTAAGTTGTATAGGTTCTTTGTGTCTCCCTGTTATCAGACCCTTATCACTTGTAAGGAGGGCAAAAATTTTTTCCCACTCAGTTGGGGCTCTTTTTGTTTTTTCTGTTGTCTCTTTTGCTGTACAGAAGCTTTTTAGTTTGATACAGTCCCATCTGTTTATGTTTTCCTTCATTTTATTGCTATCTATAGATGTGGCCAAAATGGATTTCTGAATTGTAACTCATGAAGGGTTTTGCCCAGGTTTTCCTCTATGTATTTATTGGTTTCAGGTCTTACATCTAAGTCTTTTATCCATTTGAGTTAGTTTTTGTACATGGTGTGAGGGAGGTATCTTGGTTCATTTATTTGCATGTCTTGGTCCAGTTTTCCCAACACCATTTATTGAAGAGGCTGTCCTTGTTCCAGTGTAGGTTTTTCACTCCTTTCTCAAAGGTTAGTTTAATATATATATATATATATATATATATATATGTGGCTTTATTTCAGGGGATTCAGTTCTGTTCCATTGGCCTGGTTGTCTGTTTTTGTACCAGTACCAAGCTGTTTTAATTACTATGGCTTTGTGGCTTTGTAGTATAGTTTGAAGTCTGGAATAGTAATACCTCAATTCTCTCTTTTTCTGGTCAGGAGGTTTTTTGATAGTTGAGGTCATTTGCTATTCCATATGAATTTCTGTAATTTTTGTTCTATCTCTTTGAAGAAGGTTGTTGGAATTTTTATAGGGATTGCATTGAATCTGTAGATTGCTTTTGGTAGGATGGCCATTTTGATGATGCTAATTTTTGCAATCCATGAGCATGGAATGTCCTTCTATTTCCTTGTGTCTTCTTCTATCTCTTTTAGCAGTGTTTTGACCTTCTCTTTGTATAGATCTTTCACATGTTTAGTTAGATTTCTACCCAGGTATTTCTTTTTCAGTGTGGTGGTAAATGGGATTTTTTTTTTTTTATTTCTTCTTCTTCTGCTTGACTTTTTGTGTATAGGAAAGCTTCTGTCTTCTGTGTGTTGATTTTGTAACTGGCTACTTTACTGAACTGGTTTATTGTTTTAAGTTTTTCTGGGTATTTTTTTTTCTACATAAAGAATCATATCGTCTGCATATAACGAGAGCTTCAGTTCTTTCCCTATTTGTACTCCTTATATGCCTCTCTTTTGTCTTATTGCCCTTGCTTTCAGGACAATATTAAAAAGTAGGAGAGAGTGGGCATCCTTGCCTGGCTCCAGATCTTAATTGAAACGATTATAGTTTTTCACCATTTAAGATAATGTTTGCTGTAGGTTTGTCATAGATAGCTTTTTATTATGTTGAGATATATTCCTTTTATCCCCACATTCTCAAGAGCTTTTATCATAAATGGGTGTTGAACTTTATCAAATGCTTTCTTTGCATCTATTGATATGACCATATTTTTTTTGATTTTCTCCTTGTTGATGTGGTATGGTGGATTATTTTCAAACGTTGAACCATCCCTGTACTTCTGGGCTAAATCCCACTTGGTCATGGTGAATAATGCTTTTTATACATCGTTGGATTTGATTTGCCAAGATTTTATTTAAAATTTTTGCATTTGTCTTCACTAGGGAAATTGGCTTCCGGGGACTGGAGGCTACACGGCACTGACCCGGCCAGCTGTAAGTGGCTGCCCATCAGCAGCCAGGTCTATAGTTTTCTTTCTTTGTGCTGTCTTTATTTGGTTTTGGTATGAGAGTGATGTTTGCTTCATAGAATGTGTTTGGCAGTTTTCCTTCTTTTTCAATTTTTTTGAAAAACTTTAGTAGTGCAGGTAAGTGTGGAGGACCCTCGAATTAATGAAAACGGAACTACTATATGACCCAGCAATTGCTCTTCTGGGAATCTACCCAAAGAAGTTCTCAATTTTGCACAAAGGGACACCTGTGCTTGGATGTTTATTGCAGCACTATTTATAATTGCATGGACATGGAAACAACCAGCCCCAAGACAGATGACTGGATGAAAAAGATGTGGTATATATCACAATGGAGTATTACTCATCAATTAAAAATGACAAATTTGATGATGATTTTTTGGTGACATGGATGTTCCTAGAAGAAATCATATTGGCAGAAGCAAGTCAGAAGGAAAAAGACAGAAACCATATGGACAACCAAATGAAAGTACACAACTGGGGGAGGGGACCAACTGAAGCAGCCAGAGAGGGGAAGTGGTAGGTGACTCCCAGGGATCACAATGATGTGAAATATATATGTAAATAAATTATTTAATAAAAAACAAAAATTACTGAAATTCATATGGAATAACAAAAGACCTCAACTATCAAAAAGCCTCCTAACCAGAAAAAAAAGAGAACCGAGTTATTACAATTCCAAACTTCAAACTATACTACAAAGTCATAATAATTAAAACAGCTTGGTACTGGTACAAAAACAGTCAGACCAATGGAACAGAATTGAGTGCCTGGAAATAAAACCACACATATATAGTCAACTAATCTTTGACAAATGAGTGAAAAACATACATTGGAACAAACATAACCTCTTCAATAAATGGTGCTGGGAAAATTGGACAAGACATAAAATGGACCAAGACAACTCACATCATGTACAAATTCAAAATGGATAAAAGACTTAGAGGTCAGCCCTGAAACCATAAAATACATAGAGCAAAACTTGGGTAAAACCCTCCATGAATTACAATTCAGAAATCCCTTTCTTGACACATCTACAGATGGCAAAAAAAAATGAAGGAAAACATAAACAAATGGGACTACATCAAACTAAAAAAGCTTCTGCACAGCAAAAGAGACAACAGAAAAAAAACAAAAGAAGCCTAACCAAATGGGAAAAAAAATTGCCCTCCACAAGAGTGATAAGGGTTTAAAACAAAGATCCACAGGGAACTCACATAACTAAACAAAAGCAAAACAAAAGCCAAATCAAAAAAATGAGGAAAAGAACTAAAAAGACACTTGTCCAAAGGGGAAATATGAATGGCCAACAGGCACATGAAAAATTGCTCAACATCACTAACAATCAGGGAAATGCAAATCAAAACCACAATGAGATACCACCTTGTACCAGTAAGAATGGCCCACATCCAAACAATGGGCAACAACAAGTGCTGGCATGGATGTGGAGAGAAAGGAACAGTCTTACACTGCTGGTGGAAATGCAAACTGGTTCAGCCACTATGGAAGACTGTGTGGAGAACCCTCAAATTAATGAAAATGGAACTACCATTTGACCCAGTATTTGGTCTCTTGGGAATCTACCTAAAAGAGACCTCAGTGTGGGTATAAAGGGACACCTGTGCTCAGATGTTTACTGCAGCACTATTTATAATTGCAAGGACTTGGAAGCAACCTAAATGCCCTAAAACAGATGACCAGATGAAAAAAAATGTGATATCACATTTTTTTCATCCATATATATATATATATATATATATATATATATATATATATATATATATATATATATACACACATACACACACACACTGGAATATTACTCATCAATCAAAAATGACAAATTTGATGATTTTATCATAACATGAATGTATTTAGAAGAAAATATATTAGCAGAAACAAGTCAAAAAGAAAAAGACAGAAACCAAATGATTTCACTAATATGTGGGATATGGGGAGTTAAAATAAACAAAAGCCATGATGAAAAGTCAAAACAAGCTAACCAGCAAACTGAAGCACACAAAACTTGGGGCAGGGAGGATGAGGGATAATGGTGGGGAGGGTGGTGGGGGTGAATCCCTGAGATAACATAGATGAAAAAATTATATATAAATAAATTTTAGAAAATAAAAATAAATCATCATGAAAGATCAAGTGAAAATAAAATGCACTTATTATACTATGTGTAAACAGTTGAAATATATTATTTTACATGATATCATAATCTTGCAAAAAAATTTATGACTTCTACACTGAAAAAAAGAAAAATAATGCTAAGGAGAAAGAAGAAAATCTAAATAAAATATAAGATATAACATGTGCACTGATTCAAAATCTCAACATTGTGAAGATGTCAGTCTTCTACAAATCTATACATAAATTCCAATATTATTAAAATTAAATTAGCCTTTCTCTTTCATATTTTCGTGGAAAAGATATGGGGAAATTCAGGGAAAAGAACAAAGCTGAAGTTAATGTAGATTTGGCATAAGGATAGCTAGATAGATCAAGAGAACAGAAATGAACATTCAGAATTAAAAAGTGATGAATTGCTTTTAGACTCAAGCATCACTCTAACCCAATAATAAAGGATAGTCTTTTCAGCAAATAGTGCTGAAAGTACTGGCAATCTGTATGTAGAGGAGAAAGCTTCAATCTTTACCTCTCGCACACTGACAAATATAACGTACCTGTTGGGCCACTGCTGCTGCTAATGTGGCCCCAGAACTGTCTCCTGAAATACAGATTCTGGCAGGATCCACTCCGAATTTTGTAAGACTTTCATCTTGAAGGAAAAACTTGACTGCTGCAATGCTATCTTCAAACTGAGTAGGAAAGAGGTGCAGAGGAGCAAGCCTATAGCTATAAAAAAGAATAATTTGTATCAACAGCTTTTTTAATGTATTTTTAATTCAATTTTTAATTGATTGCATATATATATATTACATCATTGTCTACCCTGAGGTTCTCCCACCACCTTATCATCTGTGAACCATGTCAATCTATTGTGTCCAACCCTCCCCTGGTTTACCCCTCCCCCTCTCTTGCTCTATGCTTCAGTTCTGCGGGCAGTTATATCAACAGTTTGTAAAAGAACCATTAGTGGTTGTACTCTCCATATAGCTTTTCAATATCACAAGTAGATGCAATCTGAAAATGAACTCTTTTGTTTAATCTTCTAAAAATCATACCTGAATTTTCTACCAGTCTTTTTTTTTTAATTAGAATAGAAAATTGGTAAAAAGGTTTTCAACCTTGCATGTAAGGCTCATAGTAAATATTACCTGTAAGGAATAAGGAACACTATGAGTTCACTAAAACCCTAAGTATAATTTTCAGTCCCATATATTTTGGATTACAGATGTTTGCTAGCTTAAGTCAGTCTCAGCATAATTCACAATCCAACATTAAAAATAAAATATATTGGAAAAACACCATGGAATTTTGAAAGTAACAGACTTGAGATCATATTCTAAACAAAAATTCTATTTTCTTCAAGATCATTTAGATAAAAATGCTTCAAACTAACAGTGAATATATCTCTTTGTGGATAGTGCCTAGATTTGATTATAGATAAAAAATTTGAAATGCAAATAGCATTTAAATATACTACATATCTTGCTATTTCTAGCAAATTCCTTTGTAAGGCAAGTTATCAAACAGTTATTCAGTGTATATGAATGAATTTTTCTTTCATATCAAACTAGCAGAAATAGGAAAATGTCTCATAAGTATGTTATTTTGCTTTTTAGAATTTTAAAATTTACAAATACTTTTATTTAACCATAATCAAATATCAAAAATATCAAAAACATTTATTTTAAACAATTTAATTTAAACAAAGGTATGTACCAAAAATATCATTTATTGCATTAAAGATGTAGGTGTAGACTTTTAGAGCAAAGAACAATGCAAATTATTAATAATATGATAAAATAAGCAAGGCTCAAATAGAACAGTTTTAAAACAGATTTAAAATAAGAATTAGATCACTTTCAAAACCGTGGAAGAAAAGGAGAATGTCTTAATAGTGTAAATTAGAAATATGCCTGAAACAGCATACTTTTCTAGGTACTTTAAGTAATGTAACAACAGCAATGATAATCACTCTTAGATGATCAATTTTTCACTTTGATTTTTAACCCAAACTTCTATAGCTTCTTAGCTAACTGGTCCTACCTCCCTCCAAGAAGAATCATGTCATTATATCCTCAAAGAAATATCAGGTTAAGAATCTCCAAGATGTTTTTGTCACTATGGGCTATGAAAGAAGTAATAGCAGGTATTATACTGTTAGTATATGGTGACGTATACTCTTACTTAGAGAGTAACTTTATACTAATAACTAGTAACTGATGCTAGTGACTTATATTGAGAGTATAAGTGATTTTGCATTCTGAAATTTTGCTATAATATGCCAGTATGTCTATCAACAGTTCAGTATATTCTTATTTACACTGGTGTAGCCAGTGGCTAACATCACTCAGAGGAATTTTTTCTACTAAGAATGGCTTATAATTTTCAGCCTTTAACTACTAGATCACTCCAAAGAAGAATTATTCTAAAATAAAACATTTTACTATCAATCCAAACACAACCTACCATCCCAAATTTGAGATTTAGTTATTTCCTTTTGTCCAGCTCTGTTACTCAGAGCATAAGTAGGCCATGTCAGCGTGTATTTTATGTGTCTAGCACAACAGTGTTTCTAAAAATGCTCATCCTGGAATGTCACAGATTCCCACAACTATAAGAGGGTAGTGAAATACTGGACCCTTTTGTGGAATGACCTATATTTCAATGATGGAAAATGAGACATCTTAATTAAAAGTATATTAGATGCCAGAAATCAAACATATGCTGTATTAAGGTAAAGATCATAGTAACCGTGTAGGTATAGGTGGTTGTGGTGTGGTAATACATAGTCTGAAGGGGTGTAGTGTGGTAACATACTCTGAAGGGGTGTGATCCTCTGACTCATGCGCAGTGTTGCAAACCCATGCTACCTCAATAAAAAAATTCTTAGTAGTCCAAGAAAATATCACTCTTACTCTACTGCCACAACAACAGCATCAAGTTTGTTTGCCGTCCATCTATTCAGGAAGTCAAAGGCCGTCTGTTCTGAAAAAGTAAAGAAATATCAAGGTGTTCCCTGTAATTAAAGAGCCACTAAGATGCTTTTAGCTATGGACTTGGAAAGATAGGTAACTCATAAGTGTTCCAGAGGAAGGTTTATTTCTTACCCTTATTTCTGTCTCTTGAATCACTTACTCCAGGAGTGAAAGATGACTAGTAACTGGCATTCATGGGAAAAACTAAGCTGAGTCTATTATTTTTTTCTCTCAGTACTTGCTACCTGCCTGAGCTTGTCTTCCCAAGAACATTTTGGGGTCCAGTGCCTCCTACTCTGTTCTGTTCCTCTAGGCACCAAGTCTGATAGGGAGGAGGTCTGTGATTAGTCAAGGGACTCCAGATGATTCTCTCTCTCTTTCTCGGAAGTGATGTATCAATAACACCTAAATACAAATTTGCCATGTCTTGATTAGAAATAATGGTTATGGGAAAAATGCTGAGGAAAGATGGCAAGAGAAAATCTTAAATGCCCCAAGGATTTATAGGACACTCTATGCACAATGTTTGGGTCATCAAAAACACCTCACTAAGGATAGGATAAAATTATTGAATGTCACATTGATGGGGACAAAATAGTTAAAAGTATGTCAGAATCTGGAAATCTGAACACTACACTGAGGGATTTACACTTATTTCATTACAAGATGAGAATCAGTAAAGAATTTGATCAAACACATCATATAACCAGAATTGGAGGTAAAAAATGTACAAAGCTTTAAGCATAGAAGATGAAATAAAGTTGAACAGGAAAGAGGCGGAGACGTCAAAAAGGACTATCTATAAAGGATCATGAACTACAAAATTACATTAATAAGGTCAAAACATTTAGAAATGAAATGAATGTAATAAGGTAATTTGATATGTGAGCTAAGGAACAGTGAGAACTGACAATAATTGCTGTTTACTGAGAACATTTAAGAGGTTGAGGTGTTGCTTTGTATGGTGACTTTTTTACTTGCTTATTTCCCAAGGTGGTTGTAATAAATTTTAATATGTTATCTTGTAGCACCAACAACACTTCAATATTTCTGCTTTTGAATACATTCTGATGCCAAAAAAGCTTTTACTAATTGACTAGTTCATGTTCACTTTCATTTGATTAAGTTCATTGAGTATAAAAGTTGAAGAGAAAAAAATGTTTACTAAGCAAAACACAAAATAGAATGTATGCCCAATCTCTGATATTTTTTGCCAGATAACTATATTGGATATTTAATATTTATAGTTAACCTTACATGTATTATAACAATAAGTTTGTAATATATGCATGCATATATCAATATGCACATTTACTTAAAATAATTTTATGTCATAGATATAAGGCCCATGATGCATTTTTAATCTCATATGATGAACTTACTGAAACTCCCAAAACAGTAAGCACCACCATGAATGTAGATCACAGCTCGTCTTGCTCTGTATGATTTTCTCTTGGGCAAATACAAACGTACTGGAATGTCAATAAATGTTGTATCAGTCACTGTGATGTGTTCATCTGAAAGTGGTTGGGTATAATCCAGTCTAAATATAATGGAAATAAACTCTTCATATCTCATAATACCTATGTTTTCAAAACACATAGCCTGTAAGAGCAAAACAAGATTAAGCATTTTCATCATTAAAACAGCATCAATGCAAAAACAGAAAATAAAAAAAAGAATATTTGTTAAAACTATCCCCAAATAATACTATATCATCATGTGTGCAACTTTTATGCCTTTGAAGATGTCAGATTGATAACTATAGCATTCAAAAGCTGTCCATTATTTGGAGGTTTTTTTTTATGACTCATAGTTATTCCTTTTTGTTAGTTCTTATCCAAAATTCTTCTAGGTCTCATAGCATCTTTCCTTTTTTTTATAGGTGTGTGATCATATTTTTCCTAATTTTATTGTTCATTTTATTTAATTCAAAATTTCAAGTGTTATATTTTACCACACTATTTAGGATTCACATTTCCTGGTTCTCAACTCTAGACAAAGCTGTTTCTATCACCTTCCACACACACCACCTAAATCCAATATTTGGTATCATTGTAAAAAGTTCTCTTGGGTATTTCTGATCAGCTTCTTTTAGGACATGTCACTGGATCATTTACACAAAAGAAATACCCTAAAATTGTGTGATCAACAGTACATTAAACAGCCATTGTCACTACAATTGTTTCAAAGAATTTTAGGTTTTTGAGGACACCTAATCCTTATTTTAATATGATGAGGAAGCATGCAGCAACTCTAATTAAAAATAAATCTGCACCCATTTTTCTTGAAAAGCCTCTTCTGCCACCATTAACTCAATTTACTTAAGGCCTTAAGCAAATTTATATTCCTATTTTCATTCTCTTATCTATATAATTGTAGTAACAATAAATCCCTCAGTGGGTCATGCTAGAATTTATGTGAACAGAGAGTGTTTTGTACATGTAAGTATTCAATAATTGTTGACTTAAGTATTCTTTCCTAATAAGAATGCATGAGTTATTTTCATGCTAATTGAATATAGTCACATAGACTATTCCTTTTAAAGCAATTTTTTGGTGAATGGATAAATTAATTTTTCATTTGATGATTTTTTTAAAAATACTATATTTCTGGCAAAATGCCTGACTTCACATTTCTTAGATATTTTCAGTTTTTGAACAGGTAAGTATACTTTTAACAAAAGCTAGTAGTACAGAGATTATTTTTGTGTTCTTATAAATACTTGACATATGAAAGCTTTCAGGATTGGGCAACCTTGCTTTTACCAAACTCTGCCATCCAATTCAACATATGACTAGATAACAATGCATTTATTTTTCAACACCACTTTGTCAAGAACTCTCACTTTTTTTTCACAGGTTAAAAAATGTTAACTTTCTCACTGGTTCACAATTTTGAGTTACAAAGTTTAGTGCCCAAAATGGTAAATTGTTTTGCCTCAAGCACAAACTGTAAGTTACAAGAATAACCTTTAATTACCTGTGTGCTTTTCTTCATTTTAAAGAGGATGAATCACAAATAATACCCAATATGTGTGCTTCATATTTTAGTCCAGATAGCAAGAATAAGTTTTAATTGACATAAGACTCGAATTTTAAATGGGATGTTCTTCTGATGCAATTTGTGTATCATTTCAATATCAGCCACTTTGTGTTGTAAAATGAATGTGAAGTAAGCAAGATAACAGCAGTCTCTGTGGAGATGATGTTTGCTAACTCACACTTCATTCATTTTAAGTCAGAGTAAGAGCATCAGAGAAAAGACAATTTGGTGAAAATGAACTCTAGAAAGGATGCGAGAGAAAATGAGAAGGAATTAGCAGACACAGCAGGAAATGTGATTTCACAGAACTGTTGTATGACTCACTGTCTTATGCCACAGACTACTCTGTTCACCTGCTGCTGTTACTTTCCCCTTGAAGCATCCTACTGTTACAAATATCAGAGAATCTTTCTGGGAGCCACTTGGTTTGATTGAATGACTATGGTTCCAAAAAAGGTGGTCTGGGTTCAAACTCTAATTTGCTGCAGTTCTCACTTTCTATCTGAATGAGTTTTTCTGCACCTCTTTTTCCAACCCTGGTAGAAATAATTGGAAGAGAGTGGAGATGAGTGGTGGTAACATTATAGAAGCCTCTGAATTCTAACCCCTCAAAAATATCTTCTCCATACCAAGGAAATATTTTAGCTCATACTTGTAATCCACCATTGATATTCCAAACCAGACAATCTGTGAAATTCAGCAAATTAGACTGAAGATGAACGATGAAACCCACTGAAATAGTAAAAACAGTAACCTACTGACAGGCACAAACATCAATAATATTATCTTTATGCTATAAGATAATTATGTAACTGGTTTTCCCTGAAAACTCAAATATAAGTTTTTAATCAAACATGTGATTGATATAGTCTAACAATCAGTGATCATTACAGAAGTTATTAATAAAAAGTTCATAAACACTGATAATCAACAAGTATCCCAATGTGCAATTGGAGAAAAGTTTAGTCTTACCACAAATGTACACACTTTAGCAACTGCATCCAAGACCATTACTTTCCAGAATTCTTCAATGTTGCTGGGTGTGGATATATATATATGAGAGGCAAAGAGAGCACAAAAAATTCCCAAACAGATAGTTTTAAACCCCATAATATTGCTTTGTCCAGCCTCTTCACAGTGCTGAGATTAAAAATCTTCCATAACTACTGGATCAACAGGCAGGAAACAGATGTAAGAAACTCTTTCAAGTAGTACGATTACTTTAAACACTAGACTAAGTAATAACTTGTTTTGCAACTATGCAGATGTCAACATCTATGTCATAAATCATCTGTTCTCACCTACATTAATAGCATGCAAATAAAACCTCCCATAGTTTCTTCACTCTGTGATACCATCATCAACTCAAAGCAACTTTATCATTGAGACATAGTTCAGAGACTAAGTGTGCTGAATAAACCATAAAAAAATTTGTCATTAGTTCATTGCAATATCTTATAAAAAGTTTTGGAAAACTAATTGACATTTAATGAAAATGTGGATTGATAACAGTTGTACAGATAACTAACCATGTTAATAAACCCAACTTGTTGGGTTTTGACAAAAAGATTGGGGGTGAGAGGTCTTAACTAAACTTTCACCAAGTTGAAACTATTTTAAAACTCAAGTACCATAAGGTTCAATACAAATATAAAGAAATGTTCTGTGTGTTTTTTTTTCTTTAAAGATTATATAGTGACTTTGGTCATATGGTTAAGTTTATATATATATATATACATAAAATTAATCTCTACCAATAATTTGGACTAGCATGATAAGAATATCCTGTACCATCTAAGACCCAGCAGAGACCTGTCCTTAAAACTGATGATCTGCATTTTCTCCACACTCTGTGACATGTTTTATTGTTTTTTTATTGAAGAGTTCAAAAACACATTTCTATCTATAGTTGCAGAAGAAAAAATTTTTTTCTAGAAGGACTTTTGTGAACATGTCCAACCATTGTGCTCAACTTGTAGTGCTTGTCAACATCAGGTCCAAAGGAATTTGTTCATTTCTGGAGCTGCTTCCAGGATCTAACAAGCTCTGGATTCCAATCTTTGCTGACTGGAAAATGGAGATCCAAGACTCCTCGGTCTGTCTCTCAATTTCAAATGTGCCCATCTTGCAGTGTTAGGACAGCATTAGGGCAGCAGGGTCCCCCTGAAGTATGGGTGGGATACCCCTGTTGGAGCTCTGGACAGACACTTCTTCCTGAAATCCATATGGACCCCCAAGATGGAGGGTGGTCACCAGTCTGAACCTGATCAATTCTTCTATTAGGTGGAGACCTAGCTCATCTCAATGGAGAAGACATGAAGGACACACACCAAAAAGGAGTCCTAGGTCTATCTGTGGGATATACAGCAGACCATATACTTTACTGAAGCTAATAAAAATTTAAGCATGAATCACCTACTTCATTAATTTAAAAAAGTAAAGATAGGGGAACTTAGAACTTGGGTTTCTGATGGTGATTTTTGGAAGTCAAGATATTTTGTTGGAAAAATGGAAAAAAGTTGATAAAATATTTAGGTCATGCTCTTTTAACTAAAGTCAAGGCACGTGAAGTAGAGCAAAACCACACATTAAAGAACATAACAAAGTACAGGTACAATGATAAAATATGTGATAAAATAACAAAGTACAGGTACAATGATACAAATATTGGTCGATCAAATGTGAATTGTTAAATGATTGACACAGTTGTTAATTATATTTCTTTATTATAATTGTAATATTCCTGTACTCAGTTTTTGCTCCTCATGCTCAGAATTTGTGTTAAAAGGTGTTTTGTTTTGTTGTTTGTTTGTTTGTGATAGGGAAACAGTCTTAGTTTGCATGATTACAAGTCCCATACATGATTCAATGGCATAGGATAACAACACCTCAGATGTATAGCACCACACCACCCTACCACCAAGGTACCCAAAGTCTTCACAAAAATCCATTCATTCTTCTTCAAGCTTTGCTCCCCAACTTCCTCATCCAGAGTTTTAATTCTACAATCAGATTCCTAGGCTTTGTTATTGGTTTCATTCTGTCAGACCATTTTGTGTACATTTCTGCCATGAGTAGGGCAGGAATCATCTGTCTCTACATTCATAGTTAATGATCTTTTTGATATAAGCTATTCTCACAAATATAGGTGGTATCCCATTGTGAATTCAATTTGCATGTCCTTGATAATAAGAAATGAGAAGCAATTTTTCAAGTGCCTATTGATCATCTAGATATCTTAAATGTTTAGTTAACTCCTCTGCCATTTCTTGATTGGGTTATTTGTTTTCTTTTGGAAGATTGCATGAGCTGTTTGGCGATCTTTGGTATCAGTGGTGAAAAGTCTCTTTGCTATGATTTAAGCAGTTTTATCCAAAACTAATGTCATTATTTTGTCCTTTACACTCACCAACTTCAATATTTAACCCCTCTATTTTAATATTTATTAAATAATCGGATAATCATATCTGTTACTTAGAGATTTTTTTCTAGCCAACTAATATATAAGTCTTTAAATTTAAAGCCTTGACTTAAGTAAAATGGTGAGGTCATAAATGATAATACTCCATGGATTCCATTCTCTATATGATCATGAAAAACTTTAACTCCAGCATTTCGAAGTCGAGAGACATATATAAGTCCATCATCTCTTAAGATATCATGTTGACAAGTGAGGATATACGTTGATGGCAAATATTGTAACATGGAATCATTGACTGCCAAGGGTGATAAACTACTATTCCAAAATGGTAGATATGAAAAGTTAAATCTTCCAAGAATTGGTTGAGTATATACATGATTTCTTCTATAATTTTCAGGAAGGAAGTTACTCCAGTTAAGCAATCTGAGTAGATGTTCTGATCCCTGAGGCATGTGTTGGTTTAACAGTACTGCCTGATGTACTGCTTTATCTGTAGAGACATATAAAGTTGCCATTCTAATTGCCAATTCTCTTGGTAATATAGGACCATATCTGTATTCTTTGTAAGATGGTGTGAAGGAATCTATCATTTGTAAGCCAGGATAAAGTAAAGCTTGTGCCTTCAATTTATTTTTCAATTCTGGATCACTTATCATCTAGAAAAAATATATAAGAAAAAGTGAATGAATCAACGGCCTCATTTGAAGCAAGATTCTTTACTCCAAATTCATACCTAGTTATGACACAGTTTGTTGATTTATATTACATAATTATTATGAAAATATCCTCAATTTACTTTAAAGGCACAAAATGTGTCATCCAGTTATCCTCAGTATGCAATGAGACACAACATAAACAGTGTAACATAAGCAATATGTTTGTTCACCTGATCAACCAAGTAAAAATACATAAATGTGATTTATAGAGAAGATGACAGTTATAAATTTTTAAAATAATTTTTTAACATAATCTAAGTGACTAGGATGAATGAATGGAATCATAAAACATCTATGGCACAATCACACGAAATGCACCACATCAAAAGAAATATGTTAATATAGAACTGGACTTCTGAAGAGGAGTGAAATAGTGCAGAGGAGTGAAAAATATGCAGGGAAATTCATGAAAACTTAAAAGTTTTAACCAAAACCATTTTCCTTCTAAGTTGCTGTTGTAGATTTTCAATACAAGCAGAACACATGGCCCAAATGTTATCTGACCACACTCTGTAGGGTCCAAAACATGACTTACAGCAATTCCAAGAGTTTGACAATCTCGCAATTAAACTAAGAAGAAAAGTATGTCCCTTGTAACATTAAATAGTATTGGCAGACACTCTACTTTCTTTCTCAATAATAAGTGCCATTAGTAAGAGCTTTGTTGAGCATCAAATTTAGTGGTGTCTCAGTGCCTCTATAACATATCTGTCTAAAGCCAAAAGGACAGAAGCATAATCTCTGGCTTCCACCATCTCACAGTTTAGAAGAAAAATTTAAGTAAAATATAAGACTAATAAAACTATTGTCACAGAAGTAAAATGATGCCTCTGTCTCAAAATTGTAGTATATGAATTAAAATGTAAAACAGAAAACATACCACCTGGGCCGCAGTTGCTGCCAGTGCACCCCCAGAACTATCACCTGTAATGCAAATTCGCTTGGGATCCACTCCATATTTTGCAAGAATTTTATCTTGCAGAAAATATTTTATCACCGAAAGGATATCTTCCAAGGGGATTGGAAATTGGTACTGGGGAGAGAGTCTATAACTATAGGGGGGGGGGGAAACACAGAATAAAGCAAATCTGATTAGTCTTCATTTGCATATACTCAAGCAGCAATTCTCAATTTTTAGCAGCATTTCATTTACTTATAGTTATTAGGTAACATTTATACCATAGTTTCCATTTTTCATAATTGGGAATCAGCATGTATGTATACTACATTAAGTATATCATAAAAAGTCAAAAAAATCACTAAACTCTTGTCTACATTTTGTCACTTTACACACCTCTTTCCTCCCCCCATATGTCAATCTCTAATGGATTTTATAGCCCCAAAGTTTATTTTTGTTTTACTTCATTCGTTGCTTTTGTCAAGCATTTCTTAATTTAACTAATATCGACTTTATACCGAATCTGTAATATTATCTATCAAAACTGAGCATAATATCAACTTCTATTTTTAAAAGAATAAGTAGATTCTGGTATAAAACCCTAAAATATTAATTCAACAGGAAGATAGGAGACAGGAATTGTGTCTGAATGATCTGAATATGATCTGAATACTTACATGAGACTACAGTTGGGCAAAGTTAGTTAACACAAAATCAATTTCATAATAAGTATTTTATAGACATGATAAGATGGAGAAACACTACATTCAAATATATTGGAAAGTTAGTACACTGCAGGACATCATTATTTAGCCTTATGATCTCTCCCTGTCACTGCCCATCATCATTAGTAGAGCAGGCAGATCGCTAACCTGGGAACTTGTGACGGATGATTTCTACTGAATGCACATTCACTACCCTGCAATGATAAAAACTAAAGAATCATAATTCAAGTCATCATAAGTCAGAGACTGCATATCTCTATCTAAGTACAAAGGTTTGAGTGACTTGCTTTGGATATTAGACCTCTATGTGATAGAACAAGAATCATAATATTTGAAAAGATCATTCTCTTACTCTACTCCAACAATAACAGCATCAAGTTTGTTTGCTGTCCATCTATTCAGGAAGTCATAAGATTTTTCTTCTGAAATGAGAAAATACAGAGAGACATATATATGTATATATATATATATATTTGTAATCTGCAAGTTATGAACAATGGAGAACCACTTACACTTGTAACATATATTAGAAATATGGATGATGATTCGTGATACAATGCTTACAACACTCCTTTTATCTGTGGAGGAATTTAAAATTAAAATAATTCATGGCTGCGATTATATGGGGAAGACCATTGTAGGAAATAGATTCAATGACAGATCCAGGAGAATACTTAAAACTCAGAAATTAATATAAATATATCTGAAATAAGAATTTAGAGAGGAGAAAAGTTACAAAGTAAACCACATTAGAAAACAGGACTATGGAACAGAATTGAGTGCCCTGAAATAAAAACACTATATATATTCAACTAATCTTTGACAAAGGATTGAGAAACGTTGGAATAAAGATAGCCTCTTCAATAAATGGTGTTGAAAAAATTGTACTAAGACATGCAAAAAATGGACCAAGACAGCTACCTCACACCATGTACAAAAATCAACTCAAAATGGATAAAAGACTTAGATGTCAGACCTGAAACCATAATATACATAGAGGAAAATTTGGGTAAAACCCTCCAGGAATTACAATTCAGGAATCCCTTTCTGGAAACATCTACAGACAGCAAAAACATAAGCAGATGGGACTACATCAAACTAAAAAGTTTCTGTAGAGCAAAAGAAACAACAGAAAAAACTAAAAGAAGCCCAACCGAATGGGAAAAAAATTTTGCCCTGCACAAGAGTGACAAGGGTTTAATAACAAAGATCCACAAGGAACTCACACAACTAAACAAAAGCAAAACAAAAAGCCCAATCAAAAAATGGGGAGAAGAACTAAAAAGACACTTCTCCAAAGAGGAAATACAAATGGCCAACAGACACATGAAAAATTGCTCAACGTCACTAGCAATAAAATAAAGGAAATGCGAATCAAAACCACAATGAGATACCACCTTACACCAGTAAGAATGGCCCACATCTAAAGAACAGGCAACAACAAGTGCTAGCGAGGATGTGGAGAAAAAGGAACACTCTTACACTGCTAGTGAGAATGTAAACTGGTGCAGCCTCTGTGGAAAGCTGTGTGGAGGTCCCTCAAATTTATGAAAATGGAACTACCATTTGATCCAGCATATGCTCTCTTGGGGATTTGCCCAAAAGAGACCTCAATGTGGGTACAAAGGGACACCTGTGCTCGGATGTTTACTGCAGCACTATTTATAATTGCAAGGACTTGGAAACAACCTAAATGCCCCAGAACAGATGACGGGATGAAAAAAATGTGGTTTATATACACGATGGAATATTACTCATCAATTAAGAATGACAAATTTGATGACTTTATGACAACATGGATGTACTTAGAAGAAATCATAGTAGCAGAATCAAGTCAAAAAGAGAAAGACAGAAGTCAAATGGTTTCACTAACATACGGGATATAGTGAAAAAAAATTAAAAAATGTCGTGAGGAAAAAACAATACAGGCTAAGCACCAAAACTGAAGCACAGAACTATGGGCAGGAGGGCAAGGGGGGGAATGGGAGGGGAGGGGGGTAAATCCCTGGGATTGCAATGATGTGAAATTCATATATAAATAAATTATTTTTTTAAAAAATAGAAAACAGGACTGTAAGTGTTGTCACCTGGGTGATATGCTAAGAACCTCTTTGTCAACCAGTGGTAGATGGTATCATAGAATTTAGTGATGTTATATGTATAGATTTGCCTTCTATCAAGAGAAAATCAGAATGGGGTGATAGAAACAAGGAAATGGTGTTAAACAAGCGTGGAAAATACCAAAAAAGTATTTACAATGAAAAGTAATTTCTGTATGGATACAAAAAAAGAAAAAAAACTTAAGTAATATAAACAGAATTATTAATCAAATGTGTAAGTTAAGGAATAATATGAATGTGCAAAAATCACCACTTACCTACTTATAATAGCACGTCATGAAGTCAAAGTTCTGGCTATAATGATTCATCTTGCAGAAAATATGTTCATTTGCTTCTTACATCTTCTGATTGCCTAGTATGCTATTCTTTGTACACTCGGTTGTGTGGTGACTCCCTAATACTGATAGTCTAAATCTACTGGGTGTATAGATGTGTGTTTATATAGGTTTGTGAGAGTCTTATAAATGTTTATGAATGTATATATGTTCAAGTTACTCCACCACACCTCTTGGAATCATCTTGAAGTATAAAATGGCAAACTGTAATGGAGGAGCTGATTACTCAGTTATATTTTATTTTTCATATCAATTTTAAAATTATGCATTGACCTCTAAGCCTCAGCAATATAATATACAATATGTATTGTTTCATAACAGTTTTTAATATGAACAATATCTGCTACTTGGTAGATCAAACAATACCATTTCTGACTCAGCATTTAATATACATTGTTCACTTGGTTTTTAAACCTAGCGACACTTGTTAATTTCAAAGTTAAGTTTTAAGTTTTCTACTTGAGCTTCTAATCTGTATTATCTTTGTAACTTTATTGATGCCAAATTTTTAAGACAAAAGTATTTGCTCAGTTTTTATGATTTTATTTTCCAAGAAATACGCAATTATGTATAAATCATTATTGATATAATTTCTCTGCTGAGCTGCAGGTAATAGCAACAAAAGTTCTGCCAATTGTACATATACATACATTTACAATATTTTTAATATTTAATGTTTTTAATATTAGTATATATGTATATATTATTTAATATGGTATATATGTATATATTATATATTAATATAACAAACAATCTTGTTTGTATAAAATATACTTACTACAACTTCCTGCAATAAAGCCACCACCATGAACATAAATTATTGCTGGTTTCTGATGTACTGATTTCCTCTTTGGCAAGTACAGACGTACTGGAATATTACTAAAGCTTGTATCCATCACCGTAATGTTTTCATCTGAAGTGGCTTCTGTCATGTCAAATTCTGCTATTATATAAAACATGTACTCAAATCTCATGAGACCAATGTTTTCAAGTAAATCAGCCTGTCAAAAGAAAGTAATGATTAAGACATCAAATAGTTTGATCCTTAGCAACATCAAATGCATGTAAAGATGATATAAAAAAAATAAGAAATGTAATTAGATCACAAAGGTCTTATTAAACATCCTAAAACTTATTTTTGTCAGTTCTAGATGAATTCCAATTAGAATAAATGAGAGTAATGAGTAATCACTAACAGCTATTTACATTGGTCTACTTATTTCTTAACTCCAAGTTTTATCTGAAAAACTACCTCAGGAATAACAGATTCTATACTTCTTTACATGCATATTCTCATTTTCATTTATCATTTTATTTAATTTAAAAGCTTAGAGATCATTTGGTTATCATTCAGCTGATTAGACTGTTCCCATTTTAATCAAAAAAAGATTGCTTTTCATTAAAAACCACTGGATAAAAAAACCCCACAATTTTAAAATTTTATATCAGTGAAAATAATTCTTGTATTTTGATAAGTTTTCTAGTGCCTTTTAAATAATTTCCCCTATATTTCACACACACACACAAAACAGAACATTGAAATATATGGGGTAATAGGACATTACAGAGCATTTATCACTATACCTACCCGAGGTTACTAAAATTTTACCAGGGCTTAAAGTTTTACCAGGGTTTAAAGTTTGCCTACTCCATCTACTATAAAGATGAGGATCAGAGACCTGGAAAGTTCAAGTTATTGATCAAAGCTAGTTGGTTGGTAACTTCCAAAGTGAGGTGAAGACCCCAGTTTTCTAGTCTAGATTCTTATACAACACATACTCTCTATATATAACTAAATGCTAAATTATTTTTTCTAAAACAATCTATAAAAAATGGGAATATACAAATATTACTAAGTGCTAGAAAACCCAGAAAGGTTTATGATAGAAGAATTATGACAGTATATGAGGAGTAATAATGACTGAGAAATGACATGTTCGTTGACATGGTATGATCTCCAAACACCACCATGCTTTAACACATTATTATTTTTTAACACATTGTCACTTTTAAATTATTTCAAAGTTACTTTAAGCTTTCTATTTACAAACTTTAAAAGGACTCTCTCTCTCGCTCTCGCTCTCTCTCTCACACACACACACACAGACACCAAACATTTGTACAGCAAAGTCACATGCAATCCTGAAAATATACTTATCTTTAGTGCTTGTAAATTGTGCAAACTTTGTGAATAAACATGGCCTCTCTGATCAGAGAAACTGCAAAATGGGAACCCCTGTTAGTCAAAGAGTATGCAGGAAGCATCAATTATTTTTCTTCTCTTCCCTTTCAAAATTTTGTTTGAAATGATGAACCAGTAATGTGGAACTTTATATCATTGGTGATAACAAGAACTCTAATTGGCGAAGAGTGAACTCAATTTCTCTAAATGAAAAGATTTGCAAAATTCTGGATACTTACATGCTGCAAATATGTTCACAAGAATAAAAGATGAATAAAGATGAATAGAAAGTGCTTCAATAATTTAATTATACAATAAACCAATGTCAAATGCCTAAGTTGATACCTTGTGTGGTGCAAGTCTGGGCAGAAACAAGCTACAGAGAGAAAGCTGAAAACTGAACTGCTGTGCAAGATTTGCCCACTAAAGGAAAAGCAGATCTCTACTCTGAAGTTATTCTAATTGATTAGCACACACACACCAAAAAAGGAAATATTACTGAGAAATTTAAGCAGCCCACGGTTATTATAATAAAATAGTAGAAAAGCTCAAGTTTTAATACATAACTAACTACGTGGCACAAGAAGAGAAAGGTAAATGAAATCATTTCCACAGGAAAACACACTTAATTATGCAAATGTAGAATTATCAAAAATTGTAAAATAACCAGTGTAACCAGGTCCCTAAGAAAAGGGTGAGTTACCCAGAAAACAGCCATCCTCAAAAAAATGGCAAAATAATATAAAAATGACAAAATGAAAACAGAATAATAAAACTAAAATGAAAAAATTGATTGGAGCAGACACAAAATCACAAGATGACACAGTAAGGAGACTGAACTTGAAGAAAGTAAAAAAGAATGTATAATTGGAAAAAAAAATAGTTCCCAAAATGTGGTATATTAGGGAGCCATGGAACAATATAGTACGTGTAAGACTTATGTAATTGGTACCAAAGAGGCAAGTGATTGATCCACTAAGGACTTTTTATGAAAGAGCACCAAAATCTTCCCAAAGTTGTTGAAAAACATATATTTACTGATAAAAAAGCTTGACATTCCTTAAAATTGACCAAATAAAAAAATTACAATCAAAGTAAAATAAAATAAATATGCTAAAAATGAACATAAAAGGAAAATACATCTATGTTTACAATACCTGTGGTTCTGGATATGTGGAATTTTGCCTCACTGTCTTATTGGGTTTTTATGAAGCTTCCATCATGGAGGTAAAATTGATTAGATTACTGCTGACTGAACTGCATCTCCAGTTCTAATCCTCTTATCAAGAAATAAGAAGGATGGGGCTAAAAGTGCCAGTTCTCTAGCCACAAGGCTGGTTCCTTTAGCATCTGGTGCATCCTCTAAGAGAAGCCTCATTTGCAGAAATTCATGTTTGTTTGGCAGGTGCTCACAAAACACAATATAAAGCAGCATCTCTTTCAGTCCTATACACAGAAATTTACAAGATTTTCAAGAGCTTTGTGCCAGGAACCAGAGACAAATGTTTATCTTGCATTATATCACATAAAAAAATTAAAGGTAAGTTAAAACAACCAGAGAGGGAAAGGCATTCTATATTGGAGAATACTTCAGAGGAGTGATGTTTTCTTTCTAGGAACATAGATGTCGGAGAATAGTTGAATGTACGCTGAAAGAAAAGACTTGCCAGTCCAATATTTTCTAGGTGAAGTTTAAAAATGTGAGCAAAATAGAGATTGTACGAAAAGAAAACTGAAAAGAATATACCCCCCCCCATAAGATTTATCCTTCAAAATATGCTGAAGGAACTTACATTTTATTTAGGATGAATAGAAATGATAGAATACTTGCAATTTCAAAAATCAAGGGAGAGCCACTGATTAATAAATAATATTCTATCTAAAATTTTTGTTTCCTGATGTCAAGTCATGTTGAGCTCTTCATTACCACTTGACCATTCATATATCTTCTTTGGAAGAATGTCAGTTGGAACACATGACTAATTTCTTAAGGAATATTTAGTGTTTCACTATTAAGTCATACACATTAATTACATATATTAGATATTAACTCCTCATCTAACAGATGGCTTGAAAATATTTTCTGTCACCCTGTAAGTTGCCTATGCATTTTGTCAATTGATTCTTTTCTTGTGCAGTTATTTTTTTCATGTTATATAGTCCTACTTGTTCATTTTTAACATAGTTGCTTGCATTTTTGGTATCTCTCCAAAAAAACAATTGTCAGAGAGGTTTCCATAGCAAGCCCCTGCTATGGCCTAGGCGCCTAGCAGGGGTGGGCGTAGGCATCCCCACTAGGATTTCAGGCTGTGGGAAGGCCGCCTTTTGCTCTCAAGGGATGAGAAAACCAATGATCCACCTGCAGATACACAAAAAAGAAGAAAAAACAAAGACCCTGGGCATAATCATCACCTGGGTAGGACCCAAACTGAGCATGGTTAGAACTATAAGAGATGAGCCTGTGAGACTAGTAACAGAAGTGACCTGGTAGAGAGTGTCACCTACAATGTTCTGGAGCTAAAGAACCAAACCCCCAATCCAGAGATGCCACTAGGATGAGCAAAGTGCCCTCCTTTTACTTGGGGGAGGAAAGACACAGAAAAGGGTCTGTAGTCCCATGGCAGAACTGTGAACCACTGGAGGGGAGAGGAGCTGGACAAACCACCTGCTGAAGTCTGTCTCCACCAGGGAACTCCTGGAGATTTGGGATCCCAACGCCAGAGGCCAGAACTATAAGCAGCACCACAGGACAGACACCAGCAATGAGGAGGCAGCCAGCATGAAGAGGCATGAATTCCAGTGACCACACAAAGGTCTGGAGAAATGAGGATTGTCAACCTCACCGCAGGAAATGCCACAATAAAGGAGAATGGAGAATAATCCACTCACCTGCCCTAGGAAGAGCTTCCTGATGAGCTTGCACTGGCCACCCACCTCAAAGTTACCCCTAGATTGCGTGGTTATGGTCCATGATTGTCTGGGAGTGGCTCTAAGAAACGGTTCTGTGATAAGCTTTAGGAGTTCCTTGGATTAGTTTACCTGAACAAACATATCTCCTGTTGTTCCCCATAAACCTTTGCCCTAGCCCCCATGAACCCTCTATGGCATCTCTTTGTTGTTCGATTATTTATATGAAAAGGTCATTGTACCAGAAAAGAAAGAGACTAACAGACCAAACATTGACCAACAAATTCATTGACCAACAACTTGCAGAGAGAGGGGAGTTTGGGTGACCATAGGGGGGACAGGGGATAGGTGAGGGGAGAGAAATGAGGGCCATACATCAGGAGACCAATAATTACACAAATATAACCAAGATTTTAAGAAAATATTAAAAATTAAAATTTATAAGCAAAGTTTAAAAAAATCATTGTCTAGATCAATGTTTTAAAGTGTTTATTCTTTTCTAGAAGCTTTCCTATGTCAGGTTTTACATATAACTATTTAATTTACTTTCAAATAATTTACATGTACATCTTACATCAGAATAGAGGTTCATTCTTTAGTACATGAAGAGCAAGTTTTTATAGCATTAAGTATGAAAAAGACTTCTTGGCATAATTTGTCCTCCTTATGCATGGAGCATTTTCAAAAAGCTATATATTGTGTATGCTCAATGTTTTTTTTCTAGGACTTTCATTTGATTCCATAGGTCTACATGCCAGTATTGTATACCACTTTCATTATCATACCTTCGAATTGTAATTTTGAAATCAGAAAATGTGTTGCCTCCAACTCTGTTCTTTCTCAGGGCTGATTTTGTTCTCAGACATTTTGTAATTATATGCAAATTTCTATTTCTGTGGAATATTTTATTTCTGTGAAAAATGCTATTGAAAAGTTCATAGCAATTGTATGGAATCTATATGTTGCTTTGCTAGTATATATATTTTTAAAATGTCATTTTCAAACCAAACAGCATATCTTTTATTTACTAGTGTCTTTTGAATTTCTTTCATCAATGTTTTATGATTGTACAGGTGTAAAAATTTTTTAAAATCTGGTTACAGACAAATTCTCTGGGGAATTTGGGAAATATTTTAAATAAAAGTCAATTTAAAACATTCAAGTTTATAATACATAGCTCAAGAACTTCTTAGAAATTATCAAATTATTAATTGAGAAAACTCTCAGATTAACATTCCAAGTTTTGATCCTAATAAGCTAGAAAAAGAAAAGCAAAAAGTACCCAATAAAAGCAAAAGGGAGAAAATATTGAAGACAGGAAAAGAATTCCTAGATACAATAACAAAAATTAATCCATAAGTACTATTTTTAAATAAAAAATAACTAGGAATTCCACAGTTTAAAATTTATAGGATTAAACTTAAAACTTTTGTGTAACAAACAATGAAAAGTAGCAACAGACTTGGAGAAAATATTTGCAAATCTCTGCCAAATAATTTGTGTCTACAATAGGAAGAACTATCAGCATTCAACAATAATAAAAATAAAAATAAAATTTAAAAAGTCAATTTTTTTAAATTGAAGAGATTTGAACATGCACATCCATTAAGAAACAAAATACTTAACAACAAATCAGCACACACACACAAAAATTCAACCTTTAGAGTTGTTAAAAATGCAAATACATGCATAAAGAAGCATTCCTACATTTAATAGAATACTTTTTTATGAAAACACTAAGTTCTGGTAAAAAGGCAGAACAAGTGGAACTTTCATGTTACTGGTATAAACGCAAAATGGTACAAGCTCTTTGTAAAACAGTTCAATACATTCCTCTAAAGTTTAATACATAATTACAATAAGTCCAGATCTCATCTAGTCTTAGTTCACTACTCAAGAGAAATCAGAATTTTTATTCACCTAAAGGCTGCATGTGAATGATTTAGTAGTTTTATTTATATCCAATACCAAATGACAACAACCCAAATATCCTTCAACTGTTTATTGTGGACAATTGTAGTATATCCATATAATGGAACAGTACACTTTTATAAACCACTAGCATTGAAATACTGACAATAACATAGATGACAGTAAAGCACATGACACCAGTGAAGTGAATTAAGTCACACGTAAAAGGTCACATACAATATGAATCTACTAATGTAATATGGAAAACGCGAAGCATATGACAAGATGGATATCAGCATTTCCCAGAGTTTATATTGGAAAGGGTTGACTACAAGAAATAACATAAAGGTGATTGGAGGCAGCCTGTTGCCATGTTTTGACTATGGTGGTGGATATGAAAAGCTATACATTTGTTAAACCTCATAGAACTGCATAGCATAAAGAATAAATGTGACTGTATATAAAGTTAAAATTAAATTATAAAGTTGACAATAACAAAGAGTCAATCTAGACTATCTGGGTTTGATCCCAATTTTTCAAAGTATTGACTTTATGTCTTTGGTTTGCTTATTCCCTGATATTTAATATCCTGATCTATAAAATTCAGATAACAAAAATAACTCCTTCAAAGCATAGTTCTGTATATTGAATAACAAACGGATAAGGTGCATTGTAAGTGGTCACAGGAATTGTAAAATTCCTGTTTCCAATATCAGATGGTTTTACTTATAGGAGGAATATAGAGAAACTGAACAAAAGATCAGGATAAAGGAAAAACTTGCAGGCAATACATATCTGAGACATACAGCAGAGGAGAGAGAGGGTGAGAATTCAGCACAGGGAGGGAAGAGCACAAGGCACTGTGGTGGTGGTTCATGGGTGAGGTGGTGATGGGAGTTTTAATGAGAATACACCTGAGGGGAGAAATCAAATATACTACAAAAATGACCAATGATATAAGAAAAAAAAGTATCTCTTTCCATTATTGATATATGCTAAGGCAATTTATAAAAATTTTCATTGCTGTTTGAAGGTACTCATAGTCAAGATTCCTTAAATTTAGTAAATATGTCACTTTAACTTTTATACAAATTGACTCCTCATCTCTAACTGTTTCTGTCAGGGTTGAGCTGGTGATGAGTTCATTATTTAATGAAAACCAATATATGAATATATAATATATTCATATGAATATATATGAGTATATTATTCATATATATGAATATATATGAATATATTATATATTCATATATACTTAAATTGACTGCATATAAAGTTGTGAAGTTAATTCTATCCAGATGCACAATGTCTTAATTTAACTTTGCATGATAAAATAACAGCTCAATTCCATAACTTTTAAACACAGCTAGGATTTGGCAGTTAGGGAGGGGAAGTGGGGAGGAAGAAATCAGGTAAGGGAGGAGCACAAAAAGATCAAGATGAAGGTTCACGGGTAATAAAGTGAAGGGAGAACCTATACACACACACATATATTAATGGGTAAACAATAGAATGATCAATAAAAATATAAAAAATTAAAAAGTAGAAATATATCAAAATGTAAAATAATATAAAACATTAAATTAAAAATAATAAAATGAACAAAACTAGGAGATGTTTTGGAGCATATGTCCTTTTTTTTCCTCATAGTAGCAGTATTGCACTGTGCTTATTATATTGGTATGCACTACTGTAGTCATGATGAAACATGCTGATTAGATTTCTCTAATCTAATTTCTAATCTAATTTCTCTAATCTCTCTTATAGTCCAGGAATTTGGCCATAAAATTATTATGTAAAATAAAATCTGAATATATTTAAATCCTGTTCTCATTCTTCTTCTGTGCTGATTGTTATTTGTATGTTGTGTAACTACATAATCCTAATTTTTTTTTCTATGTCATTTATCAAAAACTGTAATGTTTGCTTTCCTTTCATAAATTTCCTTTCTAGAAGTCACTTGAATTATTACAATTTAGTGATGATAATGAAAACTGATTGTCTTTTGAGCAACTAGAATCTGGCCAATTATTAGCATAAACTCTCTCTCTCTCCATATATATATGTATGTATATACACACACTTATATTATTACATTATATATTCATATACACTTAAATTGACTGCATATAAAAAACTCTGTGAAATTAATTCTATCCAGATACACAATGTCTTAATTCAATTTTGCACTATAAAATAACAGTTTAATTCCATACCTGTTTTCAGAATATGCTAACACTGGTAAGGAGTAAAGCATTAGTTACCATGAGGTTGAAGAAAATACAAGGTAATCAGGAACTGTAACATTGTAGTTTCTCTGTGGGTTGGCACTTCTTCGTGCACATTTACCCTTATTGTCTAGTGAATAAAAAAGTGAAGCATGAGCATTCATTGGAAAAATGTGAGCCAAGAGTGATTCAGCAAACCTTGGACTTTTACAAGATTCCCTACGTGTCTACTTGGCAGCTCTGTCATTTTCTCTTGGAAACACACTTGGCAGCCTCTCCCCACAGACCAATCATGTACTGTCTGTTGATGAAGTTCTCCTTAAAACTCTCTATAATCACTATCATGTATGAAGTCTCCAAGTGACAGAATGTTATTTGAGGAAACCAGGAGGCCATGATCTCTTCAATGAGGTAGATTGTGAGTATAAATTCTGGTGTTATCACACACACACACACACACAGACACACACATACACATAATCAATGAAATTCAGCAAATTAGTACTGAGGGGAAACAAAACCTGTGATTTTTGAAGGAAGCATCTTCTTGGATCCTTGTAGATCTCTGACATAGGTACAGGGAATATGCATGCGATTATGACATTTCCTACTTTTTAAAGTCTAATTCCTTCATGTGTGCAGTGGAGTTTAACAGAGTCTGTGTGTTATGTAGTATTACAACAGATTAAATGCAAAAGCAGATATGAGAATCCAACTATTTCCCATAAAAACATTAAGGAGATTTGTGGAAAAGAAAGGCAAGGCCTCTATCATGACTAAGATTTTTTTGGTCTTAAAAATACTTTTAATTTCAATAGAATTTATTATTTATGGTAACTGTACTGGGTGTATCATCATGGTGTGTATTATCATCATGAGGGAGTTGATTCCTAATAACGTTAGTTCAACCCAGTTATATAGACAAATAAAAACCATGCACAAAATTTCTTTGAGTTCCTTCATAACTCAGTGAGTAGAGATTTTGAGACCCAAAAGTTCTAGCTACTGAGAAAGAGAAATGCAGCAAAGATACAAAATGTACATCAAGATTTATAAACATAATTAGCATATATATGAAAATTTTCACAGAAAATGTGAGATTAGATTTCCTCAGAAATGTTGAATATAATCACATTATTTAATAATCCCCTATTTTCCACATAATGACATTTCCTTCATTCTTCTCATAATTTTTAACCTATTTATCTTTAAATACAGTCTTATTAGCAAGTAGTTTATCTTACTCAGCTTTGTATAGACTCAGATAGATTTGGTAATGGTTATTACACAGATTAGTCAGGCATAACTGATTTTTCATGAAGAAAATACGCTGTCTTTCAAAATACCAATTGACAGAAAGTGTATATGTACTTGTAACAAGATATCCCGATACTCTAGCAAGAAATATTTACCATTCGTGTAGTTATTCTTATGAGTGTATCCAAGACTCCTACTTTCCAAGGCTCTTCCACATTGGCTGGTAGAGGTGAAGAAACATAATAAGCAAATAGAATACAAGTCAGCCCAAAGACCAAAATTTTGCAGCCCATGATAGCCATCCCACAACTTCTTTTAAGTGATGATTTCATATCACTATATATACTGAATGCTAAGTAGGAGGACAAAGGCAGGTAATAAATTGTCCAAAATAAAGTAATATTTTGCAATAGTGATCTGAGACTCTGTTCCAACATTAACAGTGAAAGTGACAACTGATTCAACCATACCCTCTCTTTGTGACATGACTCACTATGATGCTGAAACAGTCTGGCAGATTAGTGAGCAATTTTAAATGCAGGCCATTCTTTCACCCTGTGTTGCTGTAATTATCCCAGAACAATGTTTTTCTAAGTCTCAGAAAAACTCAAAATAAATCTGTTTCTTCTACTACCATATGGTAGAGATTAACAATAAGAGGTTTTAAAACTGTCTTCAGTGATATTGAGTCAAACTTAAGGTTAATCCTTTGGCATAAGTCATCAAAAAAATTAAAATGTATTACAATAAACTGCATGTTGGAGAAGAAGGTGTCCGTGTTGGAAAGGAGATTCAGAATTGACAGCAGAACTTCCAGGAATGGATGGCTGAGACCTGACAGGCATGTATTCCAAAGGCAAGTGCTTAGGGAAGAAGAGAAAGATGCCCAAATGGATTAGCGTTAACTGTCCAGAGTTCACAGGGCCAGAAATCACACCTGCTTTATGAGCCATTGTGGGAAGTCTTGAAATTCTGGAGCACTGAGGAAAATGGTTGAGTAAACACAAACACTACATAGGAGTAGAAAATAGTCCAGATAAAACACTGTTTGGGCTCTGTTTAACAAATCTTAAAAGCAAGACCTTGCAGATGCAAACTATTGAAACAAAAATATCAAGCAGACAGAATTTTTTTTCATGTCCCATGAAAAATAAATATGTAGGTAAATACGCATGGCAAAGAAGCCATAATGAAAAAAATCAATGAATCACAACTTACAGACTGTCAGTTTGTCAGACTTAATGTCAGACTTAATGACATTATGACAGAATATTTTAAGCATTTTATTTGTCTACCATTTTTAATCACTTTCGTCAATGTGTTAACATTTCTAAAAAGCAAAGTTTTGACTTTATCACAGTATTCTCTAGTGCAAGTAGGAACAAAAAAATACTGAAAGAATAAAACAAATTTGCCTTCCTTTATGAACAAATTAGTGTAAACCTATTTATCCCTGTTTTTTTTTTCTAAGTATAAACACAAGCTCTGAAAATAATGCTTGCAATGAAGGAAGAAAGCTAAAAGGTTGAAAGAAGAGGATAGACAGATTAGGAGCCCAGGACTAGCAGGACATAGGAGCAACCACGAAAAACCCAAGCCTGGCATTTCCCAACTCCTAATCTAGCAATACAAGGTGATAAAATAGCTTTATTTAATCCTAATTCAAACAATACCAGTGTGCTTGCAGCATCGCCAGAAGAGTAGATTAGAAGATCCACTGAAGATAAAATGCCGCAGGGGAAGATTTCTCCTTCCCAACTGAGTCTGAAACTCCTATACCCACCAAGAAATATCAAATGGCTAGGAGTAGTGGTGAGTGATGCCATCTCATTAATTAACCTACCAAAAAAAGTCTCTCTGTCCCTTTAGGCATCACTCCCCCTGCTGCCACCTAGGGGCAGAGGTGGCTAGACAACATTGGCAATTGAAGTCTTTCTGAAGCTTAGAACCTAGGAGATCTACCTGTCACTCTGGTCCTGAGATTCTCCTCCCTCCTCTAGAGACATAGGAATCATGGTACAGTAGCTAATATCCCACCTGGTGAAGCTCCTTCTATCTCTTCAGTAAGTGCTAACAGTGACCTGTGTGACTTTGATTGAATCGAGGTCAAAACAATACCTCAACAGCTCTGGAAATTAAGGCCGGGCATGGTGGCGCATGCCTGTAAGCGGCAGTCTAGGAAGCCGCAGCCGGAACCAGGGATTGCAGTTTGAGTCCTGCTCGGGCAACATAAGGAGACCTAGTTCCAAAAAAAATAGCTGCACGTGTTGGCGCGCACCTGTAATCCCAGCTACCTGGGAAGCTGAGGCTGGAGATCGCTTGAGTCCGTGTTCCCCCGGGAAACATGAGCCTGCGGTTCTATGGGCAAAAAGAGCGAGACCTAGTCTCAAAAAAAAAAAAAAAAAAAAAAAAAAAAAAAAAAAAAAAAAAAAAAAAAAAGCTCTGGAAATTAAATTCTATTGATTCATAGCCCACAAAAGTATCCCTGTAACATAAGGACTGCTTATCGAATGAATGAATTTAAAAAATAATTGATAAGCCCCAGATGAACCCAGAATATCAATATACAAAAGCCAAAATGTCCAAGATAACAATAACAAATCACCCACAATATTAAAAACTAGGGAGCTGTAGTTATATCTCTCAGGTTTTCTTTCTCCATTTCTCAATTCCATAAAAGCAATAGTGAGATTTTATATTAGATTTACATTAGTCATTCTTTAAGTGACTAATGTAAAATAAATATTATTGAGAATGTGGAGGATTTAAAATAATCATATACTGGGGAGGGGCAGTTCAGTTGGGAAAATTGACTTTTACTTATAAACTTAAACATTTATCTACTCTTAGAAAGAAGATATATGGAAAATCAACAATAAAAATTCTGTGAACTCTTTTACTCTTCCTTTCTGTGAACCTCCATCTGTATCTACCTCCTATTGCATAAAAGCATCTTGGGTTTTAGTCAATGAAAGGGAAACAGAAGAAAAGACTTCTACAGGGACAATGCCTCTATATCCATTTGTATGGGATTCATACTACATAACTCTCAACATGTTATGAGGATTATCTCACATAATGTTAGGTTCCTGGCATAGTTCAACATAGCTACTTGTGAGTGCATGGTAGCTATTTTAAAAAACCACATTAATCAATGTGTATATATATGGTTCACAAGCAGAGGTTGCTCAGATGTTACTGCTTTACTATAGTTCTGTAATTTTGAAGTTTCAGCAAAGGGTACAATCTCCTAGAACAGCAATGGGGATCTTTAATGGGACCCTGCAAAATTATATAGAGAGTAGATGGTGAATGTAAGGGGCTCAAGTGTTCTCTGCCTGTTGTATCTATTATAGAGTTAGCATCATGTGATGGGAAGCACTAACAGGGAACTTGCTAAAGGTATCATTTCCTGGAACTCATTTAAACTCTATGGAATTAGGATGTTTTTCAGCATGGCCTAAAACACCAAATCCTTTATGTGCACATTAACACTTGGGGCACATGCTTTCATACTTATCAGTCCCGGAATACAATAAAGATCACATTCAGAGATTTAATAATACCATTACCAATGCCCTCTCACATTCATAGATTTGGACAACAATGTAAGTATTGCTTTAATTAAGTGCTCCAAATGGTTGTAAGGTGAGACCAAGGTTAAACCCTAGGGTTCCTAAGTAATTTGTGATGCTAGAGTTCAAATTTTGGTACAAGTTTGTAATAAAGATAACACAGACCTTCAAATATTACCCTCTCTTATGCTATAGGTCCCGTGCAGAAACAGGATTCCTCACAATGTTTTTCACCATGACCTTCCAGGACAGTTGGCCTAGTCAATAAGATGTAGCCTTGAGATGTGGTCCAAAAGAGAGGAAAGCAGTAAATAATAGTATGCGTGTTGCTATATAGATATATAGTTCGCATGTGTAAACCATGCTTCTGTAAACTAGATCTAAACTTGACCGTGTTGGTTTTGTCTCTACATTGTATAAAAGCTACTAGGGTGCCTCTGGGAAGGATTTCTCACTGGCCACACCTGGGCACTAGGTCACTTCCGCAACTTGAGCCTGGGGTGACTGCCGCTGCTGAATATTGCAACTGTTGCGTATCTCCTACTGCCTCAAAAAAGACATGTTCCTAGCAGCACAGATGACCCTCATGACCTGTTTCTTATCTGCTGTCATTGAAAACTAGGCGAGCTTGGGCTGAGGCCCTACATATGTTCACTCTCACAGATTCTGTTGGTCTGTGAAGATATATCAGCATAGTTTTGTTTTGTTTTTTATCAGATGTTCCTGGTGATTGTCAGGTGAGATCACAGGTGGGCCATCAGCTTTCTGAGTAATTTTCAACTCATGAGTCCAGGCTTTGGTCCAGGGGGAACTAAAAGAATCTGTTCTACTTAAGTAAGGGCAAGTTATTGCTACCCACATTCCTGCTCTGTAGCAGAATCTGTGGCAAGTGTGTGGGAAGGGAGGACACCAAAAGACAATGAAAGAGAAAATCATGCTTTTGTTTTCATATAGGAAATCCTATCTTATGAAGTTCTCCTGTGACAAGGTGTTTCTGTTTCTGATGATGATGATAGCAGGTTAAGAGGGTGTGTTAAAACATCTAAAAACAATGAGAATGCATTTCTTGACCTGAGTCAAGGTCTGTATCCTCTTTAGTTGTTGAAATAACATGGGATTTAGAACTTACAAATATGTGTTTATCTTTGGTGGTTCAGCCTAATAATTTTTCAACTACTGTCAAGTCAAGTTTAACTCAGTATATTCCCATCGTTTATTACAGAGCCTTTCCATTCACTTCATTCCAGATTCCTAAGCATTAGACATATTCTCAAACTGAATTAAAGACCAGCAATAACTGAAAATATTCCTTTTGTAACTATTCAAATAGGAAAGGGGCAGATCCTAAGATGCTAGTGAAAATGCAAACTAAAATATTTAGGTCCTCTCTGGGTGTAGTATCATTGCCACGTAGAATGGGGTGGACAAAATGTACATGTTATCCAGGAAGTTACATGGTCTAGATAATGTAGATTTCTGAAGAGTTTGGCACTCTATAATGCTAAGGAAGAATTACTATTTAAAATCCATTAGCACACAGGGCAAGGGAACTATATACTGTTTAAAATTTGCATAAACTTGCTTATGTTCATGCTTAAATTCATGTTGATATTTACTTTTTTCAGCAACATCACAGTAATGGTGACACGTTCTTCTGCATGCACCAGATGACTAATGTCAATTTGTACCATTGATGCTGTTATTAATTCCATTCACTTTAGCTTGGGGACCATGTGCCAGATTACTCCATTATTAAGTATTATTACTGTTAGCTTTCATATGGATCTTGAAGGGATGTTCTAAGATGTATACATAAATTATTATATTTACTCTAAAATCTACCCTATCTTCTTAATTTCTCTTTAATTGCAATGTTCTTTAGAAAATGAAAAATCTCACCTTTGATTATGGAATTTTTTCAACTTTTTTCAATTGATTACATTTTTTTCACATCATTCTATACCCTGAGCTATTCCCACCACCATGTCACCTGTAGAATATCATAACTTTTGTCAGTCTATGCTCCTGTCAATTTTCATTTTTCTCTATATACATCAGTCACTTGCCATTTCCTGCTTATTTTGCTTAGCATATTATGCTCTTGCTCCATTCATGTGGTCACAAATAACAAGAATTTATCAGTTGGTCTACTTATTACTTAATTTAAAATTTTTAAATGAAAAATAATGCATTTTATATCTTTGCAAACATATTTTCAATGTTTTCATTTTGTTTTATTAGTCATTCAATTTAATTTTTTTTCTTTTGAATCAATATATTTATTGCCAGTTATTCAATATTCAATAATTTTGCTATTATTTAATTAATTAGGATATTTATTCTTTTTTAATTTTAATTTTAATTTTTTTAATTCATTTTATAGATTTGTCACAATTGTGCATTAATTGATCCCTCCTCCCTCCATATCCCCCCTCTGTATCCCCCTTCCTCCTCCCTCCATATCCCCCTTTTGTATCCCTCCTTCAGTCATGCCTCCCATTTTTCTGCAAATTGTTGGTTGGTTAAGTTGATGTTTAGTTGTTGGTTGTTTGGCCTGTTGTTCTCTTCCGATATCTGGTAAATGTGTGTGTGGTTTTTTTTTGTTTGTTTGTTTGTTTTTTTAGTCATTCAATTTAAATTAAAAATTTAGAAAGCATCTGGTTATCTTTCTATTAATAATACTATTTCAATTTTTTCAAGTACAAATAGATTCCTTTTCATTAAAAAGTATAGAATACTCAAAATTTTTATATTTTGTAACAGTAAAATGAAATGCTCTGGTATTTTTGAAAGTTTTCTTATATATTTTACCTTATATAGTTCACATAAATAGGATCTTGAGACATGGTGGGAGTAATAAAACATTACAGAACACTTATTACTATAGCTATATGAGGTTGCTAAAATTTTACCAGGGATTAAAGTTAGTCTAATACAGCTCCTAAACAATGGCCATCCAGAGACCTGTAAAATTCAAGTTATTGACCAAAGTTATATGGTTTGTAACAGCCAAAGCAAGGTGAAGACCCCAGTTTTCTAGCCCATATACAACATATAATTCTCTACACACAACTAACTACTAAATTATTTTCTAAAACAACCTATAAGAAAATGAAGGAAAGAAAACTATTAAGTGGTAGAAAACCATAAAGTGTTCTGTCATAAAACTTGACTTTGAACTTGAAAAATAATAGCAGCATGAGAAATTATGAAATAGAAGAGACATGCTGGTTGATATGGTATGACGACAAAGCACTCCTGCGCTTTGACATATTCACTTTTTGACACACTGTCACTTTTAAATATACTCAAAGCACCACTAATAGTTCAACTTAAAAAAAGCAAAACACACACACAAACACAAACACATCCCAAGCATATATAAAATGTAGAATGCAATGTCACATGCAATTATTAAGATATACTTATCTTTAGGGCTTACAGATTTTGCATGTTGCTAGCAAGCATTGCTTCTATGACCAGAGAAATTAAAATAGGGACCCTTGTTAGCCAAAGAGTATCAAATGATTAGCTATTATTTTTCTTCTCTTTTTAAATTTTTGCCTGAAATGTGGATCAAGCAATGTGGAAATGCATACTATCACAGATGACAAAAACCCTATTAACAGTTCATCTGGTCAGAAACACTAGCAAAAGGAGATCACTTGAAGAATGTAGGGGGAACCTCAAATAAGAAAGACCTCAAATTTTGTTAACCAGAATCAAAGATGAATAGCAAAGGCTTTAATAATTTAATAGCAAAATAAACATGCTATATATCTCAGGAAAACCTGAATGGTATATGCTAGAGCAAATATAGCTGCACAGAAACAAACTTGGAAAACTGAACTGGCATTGCAATCACTTTACTCGTGGAAGGAAAGACCAAAGACTTCTTAGCTTGAAGTTAATCTCTTTGCCATTTTTAGCCTTTTGAAGAACCTCCATGCTGCTTTCCAGAGGGCCTGGAACAGTCTATACTCCCACCACAGGAGGTCTTTTTGTTTTCTCCACAGGCTCTCAGGCACTTGGTCTTTTGGAATGTGGGTCATTCTCATAGGTAACTCCTTTCTTTTGACTTGTATTTCCCTGATAAGAGATGATGAACATTTTGTCCTGTATTTGTTGGTCACACATATGTTTTCTTTGGAGAAGTGCCTACTCAGTTCTTTTGTCCATTTTGATTGGATTTTTTTTTCTTCTGATGGTGTTGTATGAGTTCTTGTATGTCTTTGATATCAATCTCTTTTCAGATATGTGTTGTGCAAGTACTTTCTCCCATTCAGTTGATGACTCTTGATTTAGTTGTGGTAGATTTAAGGACAAATTCTGGTGTTGCCTCCTTCCCCCCACACACACATAATCAACAAAATCCAGCAATTAGGAATGAACAGGGGGGAAGAAAAACTGATTTTTGAAGTGTCTCTGGATCCTTGTAGATCTCTGACATGAATGTGTGAAGTATGCATAAAATTATGGCATTTCCTGCCCTTTTTAAGTCTAATTCCCTCATGTTCACTGAAGTTTAACATATCCTGCATGCCATATAATATAGCAACAGATTAAATTCAAAAGCAGATTAGAATCCAGCCATCTCCCATAGAGACATTAAGGAGATTTACAAAAATGAAAAGCAAGGTCTCTAACAAAACTAAGTTTATTTTAAAACTACTTCTAATTTCAATAGAATATATAATTTATGCTAACATTATTGGAGGCATCCTCATCATGAGTAAGTGAATCAATTCCTAATGAGGTTAAGTTCTACCAGTAACATTACTAAATATACTACACACACAAAAAAAAACTTCTCTAAGATTTCAATAACTTAAGGAATAGAGAATAAGAGCCCAGAAAGTTTAAACTACTGAGAAAGAGAAATGCATTAAACAAGTGATTGTGCTAAATTCACATCAAGATGTATAAACATAATTAACATATACATGTAATTAGCAGAAAGTTTGAGATTATATTTCCTCAGAAATTTCAACTGTAATCAAGGTATCAACAAATTCCCCCAATTTCCCACTTAATGCCATTTATTTCATTCTCATAATATTTGGCCTATTTATCTTTAGATATAGTGTTATGTCAAGCATTCTTATCTCCCTCAGCTTTAGAGAGAATTAGATAGAAGTGGTAATGATTATTAAATTATGTTGATTATCAATATATGGCTGAAATTTCATAAACAAAATGGGTTTCTTTCAAAATGCCAATTTACAGAAAGATTACATGTGTCTAAAACAAGATTTCCCAAACCCCTGGAAAAAGAAAGTTACCATAAATGCAATTGTTCTTAGTTCTTATGATTGCATCTAAGATTCCTACTTTCCAAGGCTCTTCAATGTTTTGTGGTATTGGTACAGAAATATAGTAAGTTAAGAGAAAATAAGTCAGTTCAAAATACAAAGTTTTATACCCCAGAATATTCTTTCCAGAACTTTTCTATAGTGCTCTTGTAATAACACTCTATATATACTGAATGCTAAGCAAAAGGACAAAGTTATTTTAATAAAAACATTTCAATGTTTATCTAAAATTAAGTCTAACATTAACAGTGAACGTGGCTACTGTCAGGAATTGCACCTTCTATCTGAGACATAATTCACCATGCATATTGCAAGGCATTCTGCAAGAATATCCAGCAATTTCAAATTCAGGCAGAAGTTCTTTCACTCTGAGATATTATCATCCCAGTACAGTACATTTGACTATATTTCAAAAGAACACAAAATAACCTATGAAATGTTTTTTTATATTAGCATACTGTAAACATTAGCAATAAAATTTTAAAACTGTCTCAGGTAATATTGAGTCAACCTCAAGGCTAGTGCCTTTGACATAGATTATGAGAAAAATTAAAATTTACAATCAGCTGCACTTTAAAGAACAAAGTGGCTGCTGCCCAAGAAAGGAGCTACATAGTCTACCGCAGATCCTTCTGGAGTAGATGGTTGAGTTCTGACTGGCACTTTCATAAAGGGAACACACTTAGGGCAGAGGAGAACAGTTATAATTAATAGTGTCCAGAGCACACAGAGGGCTAGTAATCATGTCTGCTCTAAGAACCATTGGAGAAAGTCTCAAAGTTCATGGAACATGGAGCATAAAAGACACACATGTATAGGGAATTTGCCCTGTACAGACACTGACTTAGTCTGCGAAGCAAGTCTTAAAAAGAAAGATCTGGTAGAGTTAGACTACTTAAAACAAGCAAACAAACCAAATACAGCAAACAGAAGGGCAATCCCAAACAAAATAAATAAGCAGGCAAATATGCAGGGGAAAGGATTTCATAGTGAAGAAGCAAATCAATGAATCACAACTGAACACAGTCACAAATGTCAGAGCAAACAGATACAGAATTAGTATATATAAATAGTTTATCTGCTTATTTAAACTGAATCACTTTCCTCAATGTGCTGCAACTTCAAAGAAAGCGGGTTGGAAAATGGAAAGTCTATAATGAAAACTCTGAAATCTTCTACTCTTTCTTTCTGTGCACATCCATCTACATTTAACTCCTACTGTATGCAAGCCTTTGGGGTTTTAGTCAATGATAGGGAAACAGAAGAAAAGACCTCTGGGAACATAGTCTCTATATCCTCTTTATTATGGGATTCATAGTACACAACTCCCAACATGTTATGAAGATTAACTCACATAATGTTAGGTTCTTGGCACAGTTCAACATAACTGTGAACATACCTGTGAACACATGGTATCTGTTTAATAAAATTTCATTAATTAATGTATATATGTGTATATATATATATACATATATATATATATATACACATATGATTTCCAAATACAGATTTGCAGTTATACAAACACACCAGGCAGGTCAGGCCAGGGCCAGGGTGGGGCTCTGGGAGGCAGGCGAGTCACCAAGAATATTCCCACTTTCTCTGGGCTCTTTCTCCCTCCGGGGTTCTCTTATGCTCTCTTGTTCATGTGCATGCTCACTCATGCCCTCTGTGCCCCTCTATTCCCCTTTTCTAGGTCTAGGTGGGCACATCTATTGGGTGGCACAATCATGGAGAAAGTGCAAAACTCCAGGTGCTGGATATACAGGCTAGTAGAAGAAAAACTTGACTAACTCACGCTACAAGCAGCAAAATATGATTCAATAGGCAAAAGAGTGCAAATTTATAAAATCAGTTCATAGAATTCTACATGTAGGTTTTGCTGCCTGAGTCCAAGGCTAGCTGGTTGTGACTAGGGACATTCAATCAATTATCATATATTATCATTATCGTTTTAAAGAAAACCGTTCCAAGGGCACATTCAATATGAAAGTAATTGAAGAAAGAGGTAAAAAGTAATTTACTGGTATGAATGGCTGAACATAACCATATCATGATGACACTAAGAACATTTCACAATTTCCCAGTTATTGGTGCCATCTTTGAATATGAAGGACAGTAGCTAAATATTATTGACCTTTTGCAGCTGTTGTTGCTTAACTGTAACTATGTAGGGGGAAAAAATCATCCTGCACAAGTGATTGTTAAGATAAGCAACCTATAAACAAAGTTGTCAAGTGCTTTTTGAAACAGAAATTGGTTCTTGATAGTCCCAGTAATAAACTAGTGACTGGAGCAATCCAAGTCTGTATCCTAGTATATCTACATCCTTTTGTGATCATGGAAATAAATATTTTAAGCATTCTGACCTCTAAGAAATCATTTGTTATTTTAGGAACTTGAATAGCAGGAAAAAAATGGCAGGCAACAACTTCTGACCGATTTTTTTCTTTTTTAAATCTTATCTAAAAATCTTATTTTGAGTATTATGCAGGTATGAAATGAGACCAAAAAATACAATTGTCTGGTTTCAAACTTTAAGTTAAAAGCAAATAGACCATATTAAAAAATCAGAATTCAGTGATTTGAGAGGAGGGGTAGGAATCAATTCTCAACTCATTTCTCTGTGAGGCTGAGAAAAATCTATTTACCCAAATACTTGAACAGTTTATAGCATTTCAAAAATGACTTTCTAAGTGGGGTTCCCTGGATTCTCAGTGGATGATCTAAGACACTCTCCAGATCTAGAGACAGATCAACTGTTGTTTCTCAATAGATCCTAAACCTGAGATAAGACTGTACTAGTCCTGCTGAAGTTCTGACACCCAACCCTGAAAACTGTCTTGTAGGTGGCTCCCAAGGACTGAATGCTTTTACTGTTGAGGAAGAAACATCCAACACCACTAGTAGAAATTGATAAAGGCATCCCAAAGTTCCCCAGGGAATTGCTAGATATGAAGTTGGATAGACAGGGGGGCTAAGACTAAGGAAGGGTCTTAAATTGCCTTCTTTCACCAGATAGACTTCCTTAGAATTTTAACTAACTTGGAGTAGGAATAGCTGAGAATTCCAAAACACTCTGAACACAGGTCAAAAGTACATTTTTGAGGTTGGAGTTAAAATATTGCTTATAGATTTTAAGAGGCTAGTAAAATATCACCAGAAAATTTTGGAACATTTTTTTTGCTAAATCTGCTCACAGTTTATGACTGTTCTTTGATATCATAAACATCATTCCAGTGTTACTCAACAGGTGATGAGGGGATCCCGGGATCATAATCACTTGGAAATATGTGTTAAAAATGAACAATTCTAAGCCGCAGATTATTGAATCAAATCCCACATGGGAATTTAGCCCATGAACTGAATTTCTAAAGTGCCAATCAGTTCCTCAGATGATCCATATCAAGGCAGGAAAATACTGTATCCATGTAACCTTTCAGCAATTTAGAAATACATATAGATTAGGGATTTGCATATTTTGCCCAAAATGATTAAGCACCGTTAAAATGAAAACAATATTTCTTTTAAGTTCTAAAGAGACATTCTAGTTTATTTCCCCATATTTTATTAACACCATCAATACAAATATAATTATGAACATATAATCATGAGGAAAAACATCAATTTTGCTTAAGAATATTGTCTTTATTTTGTCATCAAAATTATGCTATTAAAGGAATTATTAGTTAAAGGAGATCCAGAGAGATTCTCTCTCTCTCTCACCTCATCCCAGATCAGCACATTCATCCTTCTCTTAGCATTATGTTCAGCCTTGAACTTTGCTTTCTATAGATTTCTGCCTTATTCACCTATCAATTACAATACACATATATACATGCACTCCCACAAATACATATACATGCTTGAATAGTTATATATCTCAAGGTTTTTTTATATATATATCCAAAAATCAGAATAGTCCACTAAATCCTGTGGCCAAATATCTATCTAGCACCCTCAACAAATTCTCATTCATATCAAATAAGAATTACAAGAAAATATACATTCTTCTATTTGTGCCTACAGAACATAAAGTAATGTAGGTAACAGCCTGTATGCAATGGTAAGGAGTAACCCTATCATTAAAGGGGGGGGGGGAGCGATCCTAGATTGAGTTGCAAACGAAATCACGTTGAATTCTTCCTTCAGTTCCTGTCACAGCTAAATGTCACTTAAGCACACAGATGCGCAAAGAGAAAGCCAACCGAGCAGCCCGGTCTCGCCTTTCCCTTTTCTTCTTGGATCCTCCCAGTCTGGGGCCCTGGGGAAGAAAAAGCTAAGCCCCTCCAGCCACCTCTCCCTGAGACCAAGTCCTTCACACCTCGCCTGTGGCTGTTGAGCTCTCGGCCTCCCCTGAGGAATGCAGATTCGAGTGCGAATAGAAAGTCGTTTCTTTCAAAGGTTAGCGCTCATGCTGTCAATGCCTTTCAATAATTGCAAAGTACCGACGCCCCAGTCTAGAACCCGGCCGGTCACCGAAGTTGCCCGGCCACCGAGACCTCAGATTGACCCTGGTGAAGGCGGTTATTGCGCTAAGCTGACTCCAGCCGGTACATATTTCCGGAGGCCGTCGGCAAAGCCGCTTAAGAAATGTTGTCTCTCCAGCCCTGGGCACCGAGCCTGCCCCCACAGCTTTGAGGTTGCTGAGGGACACGCCACGGCGACGAGGGACCGTTCCGGACCCCGCACACCTCCTGATGGCAATGACCACGCGCTGCGTCCTGCTCCCCGAGCGCCGAGTCCGGAGCGGAGCTGCCGCGCGGTGACACCCGCAGCTCGGAAGTGAGTCCACCGGCCGAGTCAGTCCCGCCCGGCCCTGACCTCCCTTAGCGGACCGACCGCCCCAGGCGTCCGCAGTGAACGGTGACCGACGCTCTCCCGCCGCCCGCGGGGTTCCCACGCAAGCCGACCCTCCTGCGGGCCCCGAGTCTCCAGCGCTGCTCTGGCCCAGGAGCAGGACCCATTGCCCAGGTGGGTGTCTCAGGGGAACCTGGCTCGGCAGCCGGCGAAGGCTCAACGCGCAGACAAGTCCAGACCTAGCCGACCACCCGCCGCGAGGCCCGCCTGCCCGGGGGCGGGGGGGGGGCGGGGCCGCAGTGACTGACTGACGGAACCTGCAGCCAATGGCGTCAGCGCCGCGCCTTCCAACCTGGGCTCTACCAGGTCAGTCCAACCATCCGCTATGCATGTGTATTATGTGTTTACTTGTTTGTTTATTTATCGACCACCTCAAGACAAACACCTGAAGGCGTTTTTGTTCTCACTGTAGAACCCGGGTGGCTAGAACAAAGTTTAACACATCGTGGATGCTCAAACACATTTACTGACTATGGAAAGATCAAAGAGCTCAATCTGCAGGCCTTATCTGCCCTGTTTTCTGAGTTCTTTTTTTTCTCTTGAGGGAATGTTTTGATATGTGTTTCATAATATTTCACTGCCAGATCATCTATGTGAAGCTTATAACTCCCCCCCCCCCCGCCCCGAGTCCTAAATTTCCTGGATTGTTGATTCACTCATCCATTTTGGCTTTGTATGTGATTGATTAGACTCCCTAGGGATACTATTATTTTAAAATAAATTGTTTATATATATTTCACATCACTGTAATTCCCGGGGGTCACCCATCATCACCCCCCCTGCTGCTCCAGCTGGTCCCCCCACCCCCAGTTGTGTACTTTCATTTGGTTGTCTATATATTAGTGAAACCATTTGGTTTCTGTCTTTTTCCTTCTGACTTTTTTCTACCAATATTATTTCTTCTAGAAATACCATAAAATGTTACCATAAAATTGTTACCATAAAATTGCCAAATTTATCGTTTTTAATTGATGCATAATATTCCATTGTGTCTATATACCACATCTTTTTCATCCCGCCCTCTGTCTTGGGACATTTGGGTTGTGTCCATGTCCTTGCAATTATAAATAGTGCTCCAATAAACATCCAGGCACAAGTGTCCCATTGTACCCACATTGAGGTCTCCTTTGTGTAGCTCTCAGAAGAACAATTGCTGGGTCAAATGGTAGTTCCATTTTCATTAGTTTGAGGGTCCTCCACACAGCTTTCCATAGTGACTGAACCAGTTTGCAGTCCCACCAGCAATTGTAAGAGTGTTCCTTTCTCTCCACAACAATGCCAGCACTTGTTGTTGCCTGTTTGGGGGATGTGGGCCATTCTTGCTGTTGCAAGTTGATATTTCTCTGTGGTTTTGATTTGCATGTCCCTAATTGCTAGTGACATTGAGCACTTTTTCATGTGCCTGTTGGTCATTTATATTCCCTCTTTGAAGGTGTGTGTTTTTTTTTTTTCTCTTTTCTCCATTTTTTAACTGGAATTTTTTCTTTGTTTTTGTTAAGTTGTGTGAGTGCTTTGTGTATTTTTGTTATCAGACCCTTATCACTTGTATGGAGGGTAAAAAATTTCCCCCACTCAGTTGGGTTTCTTTTTGTTTTCTCTGTTGTCTGTTTTCCTAGGAATACTATCATTAGTTACAGACCATTAATTACAGATCTAACTAGCCAATAGAAATGGGTTTTAGTTAGGTTTTCTTTGGTTTGTAACTTCTTTTCTCTTATATATTGAAACGAAATTGTTGAGCATAAATGTTTGGGTTTTGTCTTGAATTCTTTTGTCATTTTCATATGTGAATGTTTTTTTCCACATTTGCTTGATTTGCTGTGGAGTTTTTGTTTTGTTTTGTTTTTCCTTTTTTTTAGGTAACTGGTTAACAACACTCTCAGTCCCAGGAGTACAAGCTTTCACTTTAACAGCACGTCCCTCCCACCCACAAATGTCCTGTCTCCATCTGTCCTCACCAACATCTCAGCATCCTACTCATTCTCTCTTCCCCCTTCTCATCGGGGACTTCAATGGAAAAGTGATTTAATTTAAATCATTCAGATAGGTTTTTTTTTTAGATGTCTTAAATAAATTGAAGCTGGTGTTTTGTATTGAAACTCAATGAAGTGTGTGTGTGTGTGTGTGTGTGTGTGTGTGTGTGTGTGTGTGTGTGTGTGTAAAAGTCCTAAGCCTTCCACTGGGGACCACATGTTTCTGAAATATTTGTAAACCACATTTTACTGCTTCTTAGAGTCAAGGATGCAATTGCCCTATTAAGTTTCTTCTTCACTTTGTAAACTTTATACTACTGATGTGACATAGCCTGGCTTAACTATCACTGACAGGCCTAAGCCTCACTCTAGACCAAAGGTTGTTTTCAGCCCAAGGATCTCCCGGCTCCAGGAAATCAGGTGAGTGGGTGCAAACTTGCCTCTGACCAATCAGAGGGTGACAAGCTCGCTTTGACTGATTGTCCAATGGAGACCAGTCAACCCGAAGACAACCCATCATCACCAGATGCAACGGCTGCCAGGACCTAAAAACTGTATAAAAGACTGTATAAAAAACTGTATAAAAGATTGGACTCAGGGGAAAGTGGGAGTCTAGCCTCCATGTTCTGATGGGACCACTTAGGCGGTGGACCAGGCTGAAGATGGACCTTAAATTAAGCTAGTTAATAAAGCCTTTCTTGTTCTTGCATTGTGTGTTAGTGGAGGGTATTTATTCTGATACCCGTGATGCAGATTTAATACTATTGTACTGCCAAGTTACCTATTTGAGGGAAATTCAAGAATTGAAAGGGGAGGAAAAGCTAGAAGCAAGAATGCAAACACTGGATTTTGCTTTGTCTGTAGTTGTCATAGTGTCACAGGGTTAAGTAACCATAAGTTCCTTTTCCTTGTTCTGTTTGTCCTTGTTCTTCTCCAGTTTATCTTTTTACAGAGAAAACTAGGCAAGACTATTTGAGACCAGAATGGACACAGAAGCAAGACATAGGCCAATAAACCATGGTATCATGACCATAGAAGGAAGCCATGACAGTGTCATGACAGAACTGGCCAAGACCAAACGTGGTAGGGAAAAGGTGTGTGTTGTAGCAAGGGGAGACGTGAATGTGCTTTCATAAATCCTTCCCTTTTCTCTGAAATTTTGCTGATACAGACTTTTTAGCTTCTCGCACTCCGTAATTCGTGCCCATTTATATATGTTTCTCCCCAGCTTGGGAAGGCCAGTGGAGCATGCACTCCCCTCATTCCCTGGACAATGAATAAAACCTGCTGCTGAAATTTGTGTTCTAAATTTCTTTGCTGGACTTGTTCAGGTGTTGGATAGATAAAAGAATTCAATTTGTTGTTAAAAAGCAGCAGAACACTAGGTCTCTTGTATTGAGAAAAATGCTGAAAAGTTTTAATGCTTCTCTGAATTAAAGTTCTAATGTTTAGCTAGACCATGGGTTTGTACTGTTATTAAAGATTCATATATTTTAAGAGTACTTTATTTTGAGATTAAAGAAAAAGCAGCAATGAACTAATCCATTAATTACTAGAGACTCTTCGTAAGCAGTAGGGATATGGCAGATGATATGTTATGAAGTTGGCATTTTATGTGGTGTTAGGCGCCTAAATATAACTACAAATAGAAACTGCAAAGGAAAATGAATCTTAGATCTCAAGTCATCCTTCTCTGATGAACTGTGGCTAAACTTCAAAGCACCCATAGATTTTTGTGAGCGCAGAAAATTTTTTTAAAAATTTATAATTTGACTACTAATGTACCAATTTTTAATCTTTTGAAAGCAGAAAAATGAACTATTTAATCCAGTTGGCACAATCTACTAAGTGTTGCTTTTCTTTTTTTGATTATTAAAGGAACAGTTTAGTAGTAGTGGTAGACATTTATTCTATCTTTTGAAGTTCTTGCCAAAAGAAATGAGTATGCATGACATCTGAAATGATTTACATGAGGGTTGGGGGAATAAGCTTTCTAAAGGTCTATAATAACCTAGGGTGTTTTTCAATTAGAATAACATAAAAATGGAAATAGAAGTTTGTTTGCCTTACATTATAAACTTCTTGAGAATAAAGGTCATGTCTCATTCATCTTTGTACCCCAGGGCTAAGGACATTGTCTTCAATATTGTAGGCCCATGATGATAAATATTGAAAGATTTCAATGCCTTATAATTAGCCGTATCCTGAAATTTCCTCAACATCTTTACTGCCAGCTTTTCTAAAATTACAAAAGCCTGGAAATAAGAACATTGAGATTTAACTGTAATTACAGTCAGTGTGTAAACTCAAAAAATTATTTTTGATCCAGGATCCAGGAGATAATTATCCGGAATATTATCTCTAGATTTCATTTAAGTCCAACATTTGTTGTTAGCAAAGTGAATTATGTGAAGAATTTCTGTTTGTGAAATCTGTTTTGTTTTAATTACTTCTTTGTCAACTATACCTTGAAGTATTAAACATATTTTACTCAGCCAAAAATACTTTCCAACTAATTTGAATTCAGTTGAATCCTTGAGAGTGGAACCCATCAAGACAGGGGACTTTCCAAAGAATTGAAACATCCAGGCATTTTGGTATTCGGTATGCCCAGGGTAGAAGGGGAAGATGTCAGTACCTCTAACCCTTGCCCCACCACATGTTGTTTAAGGTTCAAAATTATCTTGCAACTCTGAAGTTACTCACACATTTAAGTCATTGGTGCCTATCATTGAAGGTTGGTCAGCATCTATGAAGAATCTATTGTAGATACTTTTCAATCCTAAGAAACTTTTTTTTATGACAGTGCCTAAACCCTACAGTCCCCTGATTACATGTTTTTAATATGCACTGTACTATGGGAATGAAATATAAGTTTGGTTATAGTTTCAGAACTTCCTTGCAGTAAACATTAAACATGTATAGCATACTTTAATCATACATATACAGAATACTTTAATCATACACTTCGAACACTTCATTTATTTACCAGCTAAGGGGGCATCATCTCTGAATGTTGCTCTCCTATTTATGTCATTAATGTTTACTGAATATACACTATTCTGATTTCATATGAGAAATTACCACAGTCATGGTAACTTTAAACCATAGAAATGTATTCACTTAATTCTAGGGTTCCAATGGCCACAATGCAGCTCACTAAGCTAAAATGAAGGTATCAATAGGATCACAATCCCTCCAAGCACTTAAGGGAAAATCTGTTCCCTGACTCAACTTCTGATGATGGCTGATGTTTTTTGGCTTATCACTCCAATCACTCCAATTTCTGCATCTGTCTTTATACCACATGTGTGTTCTCATGCACACATGTGCTTTTGCAACAGCTGTGCTCCTCAAACATGCTCAAGCACCAGTGCCAAGCATGACCCAGCTCTTCAAATATTCCTCTCCAAATAGTTATAATTCATGTTGCTGTATTGCCGTCCCATCAGCTGGTCTGCTGCAGATGTACAATGCACGCTTTGGGTTTGAGGTAAACAGTCTCAGAACACTAATTAAAATAGAAGAGATGATATTCTCCTTAAATTTTCTTGAACCTACCATGTGGGCCAAAGTGACAAAAGGAAATAAATTCTGTCCCCACTGATGGTATCTTGGGAAAAAAACATACCCACTCCCGAGACTCTGGCTGCCTTCCCCTGTATCTTCATCTAAACTTTAGTGGTCACATTTATAAAGTTGATTAAACATGAGAGTCAGCTGCCCTGATATTTGTCTTGCAAACTGACACTGCCTACTTTATTACCTCCAATGGCAAACCTCCTTTTGCTCTGTGCTAGTGAGCATTCTAGCACATTTTGAGTCATTAGCCATGCTAGTCTAGTCAAAAAGTCAAATGAAAGGTGCTCCAGGAACTGATGTAAGGATAAACTGAAAATTCCTTTTGAAGAAATGTTGCTAAGGGTCCCTTCTCTCAGACCTCATCTACCTCTTCTACCATCTCATATTTTAAGTGATGCAGTTTACAAAAGTATTCATGTTTCCAGAGTCCAACATCTTAGGATAATTCTTATAATGAGTGTCATTACCAACATACCACAAATAAGTACCGAAGGGTCATGCAATCCCAGGGGTTACGTGGAAAAGAATGCGGATAGAGAGGGTCAGTAACCTAGCCAATCTTCTATATAAGATTTTTAATTCCTTGCTAATCACAATGTTCTATTCTAGGGTTTTCTATAAAATTACCCACTAGCATAGTTTTGTGCCCAGATCTATGATTTTCTCTTGGTTCCTACATTTATCCTGTCTCTTGCCTCTTCAAGTTTAACCTCAGCTCTGACTAAGGTATGATTTTTGAATTAAAACCCAAAGAATTAGAAAACTCTTAACTAAAACTGTCTGATTCAAGAGAAAGGTTTTCAGTCTAGGGACTTCAAACTTATAAGTATAAAACCTTTGAAAGTTACTTTTCAACACATGAAATATACCCTATCTTAAGCTATTAATAATTCCCACTAACAGGAGAACTCCCAGCTTTCTATAGTATGCTTCCTAATTAAAGAACAGAAAGAATAAATAAAGGTACATGACAGCCCCCCTTCTTAAAAAAAATAAAAATATAGATTGTTCTACACATATGGTCAAAGCACATGAACTTTCCTATGAAATGTACAGCACTAAGTAATAAAACAGCAGTGCCTGAAGGGGGAAATACCCTTCATTATTCATTATTATTCATTTTAACACAGTAATTATTCATTATTGTGGAACTGGTAACTAATATCAACTCAATGAAACTTTTTAAAAAAAGAAAAAAATAGGCAATGGCTTTCCTAATTGTACATGTTTTGTAGAATGGAAAAAAAACTAGGTTCTGGGAGTAAAGAAGGAAGAAGTCTGTATCCTTGTTTCAAGAAGACATTCACCTATATATAATTAGACAGTGTTTTACACAAAGCAGACACCCACTATATCTGTGAAACTAAATCTGGGCCTGCTAGGCCATGTTGTGAAGGATTTTGATACTGTAACACTACCACCTAGTGGGAAATATGATCAGAAAAAAAAATTCAAGACATTCTTAAAAATTAGTCCTTTGAGCACCTGTGAATAAAATGTTAGGTTCATTTTTAAACAGCAATCACGTTATATGGCAAGATTTCTTGTAGAATGGCTGTTGGAGTCACAATCTATACTTGGGTGATTAATGAAAAAGGCTGTAATAAATTAGGATAAAACACATATACACGAGTTTTGTTTTTTAATTGTAAGATTTCTCAAAGCATTTAATATTGCTACTTTGCATTTTAGCTCTCCAAAACAGGATATACAACATATTCTCAATTATGTGGTGCACTCTTTGACACTTTGTATTGTTTGTGGAATACTGGATTTGACTTAAAATTGAGTGTCTACTTAAAAGTACGCACTTTTCTTCAAAAGTTACTGAATCAGGGCCAGACGCGGTGGCACGTGCCTTTAATCCCAGCCTAGGACAGGAGGCCGAGACTGGCAATTGCTTGAGTACACAGGTTCGAGACCCGCCTGGGGAAACATAGATAGCTCTAGTCTCTAAAAAAAAAAAAGTTACTAAATCAATAGCAAAACGTACAGTCACATCTACATTTCTATTGAGGGTAAGTTTAGCAATATACAGATTTTCATCTACAAACTTTCTTGGAATATTTGCCTCTATTTTCTCTTAAACATTTTCTGGAAATAAATTCCAAATAATAATTCCTATGCTAGATTACACTGAAAATGTTGATCTAATGATATTATGGCAATGATAATCTTGATACATTGGTTAATTTTGCCCTTATTTTGGCCTACTAAACAATAACCAAATATATGTCTCGAAATTAAGCAATTAGAGCAACTGGAAAAAAGAAAAATCTGGCTAAAAACTCTAAATTTAGCAAGGCATTACAACTATGTCCTACAGAAGGATGGTGAAGCTATGGGGCTCAGTATAATTTTTTTCCTCGAGTTGTGGGTCAAGGCACATCAAGATACTGCAAAAAACTTACAGCGCTACAGCAAGATATTTTAAAATTCAAGTGAAACATATCTTGATGTACAAAATTTTTCAAATTAATTCCTAGTTCCCACTACATCATTTAATTTACATCATGTTTTGGTGATACTGAGTTTCTGTGATGAGTGATAAAAAAATTAAAGGTGCTACTTGAAGATCAATAAAAAGGTTTCCTTCCTTCTTTCCTTTCTTCCTTCTTTCCTTTTCTTCTTTCTTTCTTTGTTTTATTTTGATTTTAGTTACTGGTGCCATAAAAAGTTTCTGAGACATAAAGAGCACAAGAACTGAGAGAGCTGAGAACCTCTGAACTAACACATTTCAGTAGTTAACAAGCATTTGAGATACTGCTAGATAGCAGTCTTCACCACAAACATTCTTCATTTTATTAAATACATGAGCATGCACCCTGAAAAATGAATTGTTCTTGATATGGCCAACTGAAATCATCACTAAATAGAGGAAACAGTTCCCAAATTCATGGGTTTCTTCTTCATGCTTTTTATCCCCTGGTGATTTCAACTCTGAGTATGAGCCATACATACAATACAGAGAAAAACAGAGCACAAATACTCCTCTGTGATTCAACATGTGCTCCCCTTGAGGAAAGCAAGGACTAAGTTCAGGCAGTTATGTTAGATAGTTAATTCTGAAGATGAACTTTTTTTTTTTTTTTTTTTGAGACTAAGTTTTGCTATTTTTGCCCAGGGAACCACAGGATCACGTTGCCCGGGGTACCACAGACTCAAGCAATCCCCAGCCTCAGCTTCCCAGGTAGCTGGGATTAAAGATGCATGCCACCATGCCCAGCTATTTTTTTGGAACTAGGTCTCGCTATGTGCCCCCAGCGGAACTCGAACTGCAATCCCTGGCCCCGGCCATGGCTTCCTAGGTTGCCAACTACAGGCATGTTCCACCATGCCCAGCCTTAAAGATGAACATTTTTATATCACTATCCTGTAAGCACTGCCAGGTAACCCAGACAACGTTTGGTAAATGTTTTTAGGAAATAACTCTAATGTTATTGCCTTGACAACCATAGAGATCAAAGATGGAGTGATCAAATGCCACCATTACTGACTCATTTCTATAAATAAATCTTTGGAATTTAAAACTGCTCCATTTACCAGATACTTCAATATTTCATCATTCAAGTATTTCAAGTTGGTGGAATTCACAGGGACCGTATTGGCAAAACAGTGCAATTCACCAACTGACCAGCTCATGGCACTGCTGCCTTATGTGAGGAAGAGTCAAGCCATACACAGCTCAGAACAGAACTGGTGTGGGTCAGAGACAGGTGTTTTTACATGTGGCGATTGTGTGCCATTGAAAATAAATTTTTCATTCAATACCTGGGAAAGAGGGGCCTAAACTAAAGACTAAATTAATAACATAATATAAATGAATAAGCAGTCATGATTTTGCAATAAAGTGGAAGTTTTTCAGAAGTTCTGGCTCTCAATTAAGAAAGTCTTCTGTTACCTGACAATTAAAACCAATATTTGAAACTGTCTCATAAAGAACACATTCAAATTATGCTAAAAAACTTTGCTTATGCATCCAATATGCTTTTTTTTGTTTCATTTGACTTCTTTTGACCATGCTCTTGGTTTAAGTACAGTATTTGCCTATTCTCGTTCCTTAGCTAATATCAAAATACTTTTCCACCTATTCCAATGAAACAAGTTTTATGAAAGCAATGGCAATATCTTTGATTGAAGGGAATACCAATATAGAATTTAAAAGAGGATTTAAGTGGTTTCAGTCAGATTTTATTTGGAAAGATAGATAAAGGGCACTGAGATATCCAGAACCTTATAAAGCACTTATTTCAGAAAACAAAGGGCTGCTAAAATTTCTGATCAAATCATGACCTCTTACAAGTATTTTCAAGACAAATGCTTATATCTATGTTTTGTTTAGCTCCAGACTGTATTTTATCTGGTATTTTAACAACTCAGCTCACTAGAATTCAATTAAGATGGGTTAAGTTTCCATGTGCTTTAGATTCCATTTTCCTAATTCTTCATACTCCACTGCAATCCCAAGGATCTCAGAGAATGGACTGTCTTTGTAGAATAGCTGAAGAAGGACCTATTGGTCTGGAAAGCATGTCATGGGTAGATTAGAGTTCCTCTTTACCTTCACATAAGCACTCAAAGAGTCCAAAACTCATAAGCGTTTATATAAAGAGCCCAGAGGAAAATTTTCCCTCACTTGAGTTCCTGTATCTCCTAGTACTGCAAATATTATTCATTCTATTTTATCAAAAGAAAGTATAGCATTTTACTTTCCTCTTATTCTTTCCCCTTAACCAACCAATAAAATTTAATATGGCATTATCTGCAATTTTGAGTATCTTTTAAGACATGTTTCAAAGATAAATGTAAATTTCAAGATATGTTTTTCTATATAAAAGTTATGATAGCTACGCTTTTACTTCAGAGTTTCATTCAATAAATTCGTGTATTACTGCTCCACTTCAGCTAAAACAAACTTTGGACAACCAAATTCATAGTTTGAAAACAAAGACTACCATATTCTGTTTTTGAAAATTATGCCATTATTACATTAACCTCATTATAGGATTTAATCTTCTACCATTACAGTGATATTATACTCAAGGAATTTTGGTGATCATTGTTATCTGATCATAAGTTATGAAGTAATTGTTATATATATATGTCTGTATGGTATAATTTAGTGGTGATAAGAATATCTTATATATTAACATTGAAAACTTTGAATATAAATTGGTAAGTCTGGACTATTTAAGAGAGTTATTTTGTCCCTTTGACTGAACAAATACTTGAATTGGTTAGATTAAAGTTGATAATTCCCATTTTAAAATAATTATTTGCTAGAAATATATTTTATATTCAATCAAATCAAATCAAACTCTACCTACATACAAAAATTCTATGATAAACAATAGATTTGATCACTGGTCTTTAATATTTGTATCCTTAATTTTACATTCTGTTATTATAACAGTTTAGATATAATGTACAACAATATTCCTGGGAAGATTTCTATGCTTTAATTAAATGAAAATAGTTGCTATATATTGCCTGAAGTATTTTTAAATATAGGTCTTGAAGTGTTTTTGTAAAAAAAAATCCATAATTCTTTATAATAAACATGCATCTTTAATATGTGCCTTGTATAATTATAGCTGTACTAATTCTTAGTTTTTTTAGTAAAATAAATTACATCAATATGAAAATACTTTAAAATGGTGATTTAATTTAAATGTCCTTGATGTTATTTTCATTGAATATGATATTTTTTATTAACTAAAAAAATTAAAGTGTGTTTAATATATGTCTTTTGCCACCCTGAAATCTGTATTGTGAGGAAGCATGTGAAAAGTATTTTCTAGAAAACACAGCAAAATCATATCAAGAAAATATCTCCCTAATAATATCCAGAAAACAGCTTAATATTCCATATATCGCATGTGGATTTAATCACCAGAGACACCTAACTAGCCATGCACTGGCATCCATAAAGATTGGTGACCAAAAACTGTGTGGAGTTCACAGAATCCTGAGTGGGAGAACAAAGTTGCAAACATAGCCATGGTGGGGCACAAAATAGCCACCATAGCTGGCTATGCTAGAGCCAGGAAAGAGCTGAAGAGGTTCCATATTGGGACAGACACATCACTGGAACTACTGCACATAGGTGGGGAGGATCCATTCCCTACTGCCAGCCTGTAAACATTGGTGAGACTTTGAATCCTTGCAAATATTCACTGCCTAGAGTGTGAGCAGAAGACTCTCCTTGCACCTTTAGGAAAGGCAAGGAAGCTTGTTCTCTACAGCCAAGCCTGAACTTCAAGCCAACAAAACCTGCCTTCCCTTAAGCATTTAATCTACTTCAGTTGGGTAAGCTCTGCTTGCAATAAAAAAAATTAGCAGCTGAATGAGAGTGGGTTTTACTTATCTGGAACTGCTTCCAGCTACAAGGGCATTCCAAAAACCCCCAGCCCCATGCCCCTCCTGCATCCGAACTCCTGGAACTAACACCAGGAGTGCGAAAGAACTCCTGGTTCCTAACCCACCAAAAACACAGGAGCACCACCAACTACAGATGACCAGAGAATCTCTCGACTTGATTTTCATTAGGGATTAAGCATTTGAAAGGGTGAAGGAAAATCTCTGTATATGAAAAGTAGATAAGAAGATAAGAATACAAAGATGTTCTGGAAAAGTACATAATGTATGTGCATTTTCTGTTGTTAAAAGAAGGGGAAAATAATTTTGTCCTTAAAATGACTATTTTAGAATGAGTAAAAAAAATGGATGAAAGCTGCACAAATATAGCAAATTATAGAAGATTTATGGAAAAGAAGTCATGAAAAAGGAATTTGTACGTGTTGTCAAACTAAGATTAGAACTTATCTCTTTTCTGGTTTTCTGTTAAAAGAAAAAAAAAAGTTTTCTTGTACCATTAATCTACACCTGATAAGGAATTGTGATTTTTCCATCACCTTTTGTGTAACTTAGAAAGCAAAAACTGTGTGCTTCTTTGTCATCAGGTTTTTAACAGTTAAGTAAATCTAGTCTTGTCAGTATTAAGAGCCAAGCTTTGCTTGAATTGTATGAAACTTCTACATATACATTTGAGATTGTTAATTGTCACTTTGGTTAAATATCAAATATTATCATAATAATTTGTGATCTCATTTAAATATTTTAAAATCTTCTACTACTTTTGACATAGATCCTGCAATCAACTTTTAAATACAGTGTTTTAGATTTAGTATATATCCCAGGGACAGCATCTTATAAGATTTGTTCTCTCTTCATATAAAATGAAGGATATTAAGTACAGTAAGCATAATTGGTATGTTGAATTTCATGGGAATCACTGTCAAAAAGGAATAGTAATTCTTCTGAAATTATACTTAGTTGAATATGTAATGTCAATATAAGTGGTAAAAATATTCTAAAAGCCTGATATGTTTTGACATAACATTATAACTTGAGTTGTGGTTATTTATTTATTATTCTGATATGCTACAAAATTAAGCAGATTTCCTTATAATTCTGTCATAAGCAGATTTTCAACCAAAGTAACCTCAAGTCATTTGGAATTGACAGAAGTAATTTAGTCTAATGATTTCACCAACATTTTTTATGTTCAAAGAGATTCACAGAAAACTCTTTGACAAATAGCCTAGGATACAGGCTTACCATAAAACTGAAATGAGTAAGAATTCCCAGAACTTACGCAAAAGTTAGATTTTAGCAGAACAAAGATTATATGGGATAGAATGAAATAGTAAGAATAATTACAACTTTTTTTTCTTTCACATTTTTCTTTTATTTTTTAATAATTTATTTATATATAAATTTCACATCTCTGTGATATCTGGAGTTCACCCCCCCCTCCCTGCCTGTTCCCACCCTGCCCCCCCTCCCCCAGGTTGTGTACTTCAATTTGGTTGTTGGCTTGTTTTGACTTTTCTTCATGGATTTTTGTTAATCTTTCCCATGTCCCATATAGTAGTGAAACCATTTGGTTTCTGTTTTTTTTCTTTTTGACTTGTTTCTGCTAATATGGATTCTTCTAAGTCCATCCATGTTACCATAAAATCATCTAATTTTATTTAAAATGTTATGAAAATTGAATTATTTTATCTGCTTTGAGTTAGAATTGATGAGTAATTCTAAAGCATTGTTGTCATAACAGCACGCTTAACAGAATTATGGCAAAAGGAATATCATAACAGTATTAAATGAAACAAAAATTGCCTTTACACCTGAGAATGGATATTTGAATAATTTTCCCAGCATTTATATTTGTGTGTATGTGTAACAGTTATACATATGCTCCACAAATGTGCTACATGGATATGCACAACTGATTTATTGACAACAACAACAAAAAAAAAAAACCAATTAAATTAAGATTTCAAAAAAATGAAGCATTTTTGCTTGAAATAATTTTTCTTGAAACCATTCAGTGTGCCTAAATTATCTATAGCACATGCATATTAACCACAATGGGTTACTTCCTATTTGAATTATTGTTTTCAGTGTTTATGTTGGCAAAATTTTGGCTAAATTAATATCAGCTTAATGAAAAAGCTAGATCTTCATATTTTTGTTTTGATATGCACATTTTTATCTTCTAAGCAGTGAATTAGTATGCTATCGAATTTTCATAGTATCCTATTTTAAATGTATTTAGTTAAGGGATATCGTCTTATCACTTTTGAAGTTATCTTAATTTTTACACAAATTATACATATGTGTAGAATATGAATATCTGTATAGATCTGTGTGTATCAAATAATATCAATTTATTCCAAAAGGTTTTACTTTGTTTAAATGACTTACATAGCAGTAAAATTTGTGTGATAGATATAGAAAAATGAAACATCTTAACTGACAGCTTAATGAAATGACTATCCAAACTGCTTATCTCTTGCACTTCTTATTTGTAATTATTATGTCCTTAAGGGTGAGCCTGATCACCCTGAACTCACCAGCACTCGGACAGGTGGTCGCCTGAAAACATATTGCACAAAAGCAGATCTCTGACTCAGCATTCAGGGTCCTTAGCGTTTATCCAGGAGCAAGGCCAGCCCAGGGATAGATACAACCACAGTAACCATTCAAGGTTATTTATACAACATTGTAAGCTTCATTCTATAACCCAGATCTCATGAGGATCTGGAATTTTTGCAGGATTCATCAGTCATTCTAAGCTTGACCAGGGTTACCCTGGATGTACAGTGTCCAATCAGAACTGAAACGGCAACTAATACGTGTGTGCACATATTAGAAACCTACCTAACAGTGAGGAAGTAGCCAATATAAATTGCTCATTATTCCCTAATATCCATTTCATCCTTTCAACAATAAACTCTTTCCCCAATTTTAACTGGGCACATGTTCAGCCAAATAGAGACTACAGTTCTCATTCCACCTGCTGTTAAATGTGACCACATGGCAACCTCCTGGCCAATAGGATATAACAGTATGTGTTTTCTGGGTCACACCTTAAAAAAGAATCTCGTAGCCACCATTCTCTCTTTCCTCCACACCACTAGCTGGGAGATGACCCATACACAAATAGAAACTATATATTAAGAACACAGAGGCACCTATGAGCTATAGCTTCTGAAATACTACATAAGAAATAAATTTCTATCTTAATTTAAGTCCCTATTTTTAAATTAAAATATTTTCATTGTGGTAACATTGGTATAAAATGCTGTACATTCTAATAGTATAGGTTTATACTTCCTCAAATGTATGTCATCATACCACCAAATGTATGTCATCTACCACCAAACCACTGATAATCCTCCACCATAGCTGATAGGATTTCCCACTCTGCTCCCTCTCTCACCCTACCCCCTCTTATAGCCTCAATTCTGAAAATGACAGGGGTTTATTTTGGTTTGGTTCTGTCTGTCCTATCTCTGGTTCTTTATAGTCCACAAGAAATCATCCAGTATTTGTCTTTCTCCCTCTGACTTATTTCCCTTAGCAAAGTACCCTCCATTTTCACTCATGTTGTTGCAAATGACAAGATTTCATCTATTTTATAGTTGGATAGTATTATATTGCATATATATATACACATCTTTGTTACTTATTCATCTGTATTTGATACATCCATAGCTTGGTTAGTGTAAACAGTCCTGCAGTGAACATAGGGGTGCATATATGCTTTCAAATTGGCATTATATATATATATATATAATTATATATATATATATAATTATATATATATATAATTTTTTTTTTGGTAAAAACCTGTGAGTGGGATTGCTGAATCACATGGTATAGCTTTATGTAATTCTTGAGAAACCTCCATACTGCTTTCCGTAAGTGACTTCAATATTTCAATTTCCATTTGGAACAGAAGCTTAGTCTATCCCTTGACTAAGAGTTATGAATGCAACAATCCTTAAAATTATCAGGTGAGATATTTGTTGGTATCCCCACTTACACATGAAGAAACCATTCCAGATAATAGTTTGCCCAAGGAAGTGGGAAAATTGGAATGCACGCCCAAATATTATGTATTTAAGTCTAATTCTTTTTTCTAAATTGACACTTTTTGGAATATAACTTAAAACCTTCTAGTATAATAAATGGATGATCATGGTGACATGACTAAACAATCACAAATCAAGTAAGGGTAATTTGAACTATTATTGTATGTCAAACATTACCTACTAGAACTGGGGGAAATTAAAGGTTGGTATTACATTAGTAAATATGTATATTTGCATAATAAGGAATAAATAAGAAGAGGGATTTCTCTATTTTTCATATAGGCTAACTAAGAGAAGTAACTCTCAGAAAGAAATAAAGACTCAATATATTGGTCAGTGATGGTTTAGATCAAACGTTCATGATGGACTTAGATGAAGGAAGTTTGTCTTTGCATACAATCTTAACTTGAAATTTCAAGTTTCAAAGAAAAACACTGGCTTCCATACAATGTCTCCCTTGAGGCCTCTCTCTACTAGAAATCTCAGATAGACTTGCTGGCACAGCATGGCACTCCCTAACTTCATACACTGATTCTAACACAGTCCACCATGTGAACAGCTAGGCTGCCAACAACTTCACAGAGAAAGAGGCAGGTCATATGCTAAAATGTGACCTAGGTAAATGTCCTTAAATTCACAAGCAGGTGCTTAATAACTATATTTTAAAATGACGTCACAGTTTGAGTTTTGGAAAATCAGCAGTTGATTTTGTACCTCCAACCAAAAGACTGCAGATTTTGAGTTGGTGGCTCCTGAAAACTTGTTTACATGAGACCCCTCAAAATGAGAGTGACAAGTTAGTTCTTTGACTTTGAGAGTATTCATCCTTCTTTATAGTCTAATTGTCTACTTCTTTTTCTTTTTTTACAAATAAATGCATGTTGGTACAATTTATGACACTCTCCCCATGCCAGTCTACCCTGTCTCACCCTGCTTTCTACTGATGATGTAAGAAGGAATGTCCTTTTATTAAAAAATCAAAGCCTGCACCGCTGATTTTTTATCTTTGGCTGAAGTATTGCTCCATAGATAATACCTATAAACTGATTCTTTGACATTTCCATCTGGATGATTGGCTAAAAAAAAATGTGGTACATATACACGATGGAATACTACACATCCATCAAGGAGGACAAACACGTCATTCACAGCAACTTGAATGGAACTAGAAAGACTCATATTAGCAGAAATAAGTCAAAAAGAAAAAGAGATGTACAGGATGGTATCACTTATATGATGGATATAGGGAAAAACAAACAAACAAATAAGAAAGAATGAAAACAACCAATGGGACTGAACCATGGAGCAAGAGAGGAGGAGGGGGAAGAAGGCAGAGGAGATAAGAGCACAAAAGATCAGGATGGTTAACAAATGTTAATGAAATGGGAAAGCCCCAGGGTGCACAATAATGGACTAATGTAATATAAATATAAATATAGGTGCAAATTTTTTTAATTTAAATTAAATTTAAAAAAAAAGAAAAAAAAGGGACAGGGTTATTAGGGAATGGAGAAAGCAAAAGAGAGCCATCTGCATAGTGCCAGGCAGGCAGGAGAGCTGCTTCTCCCCAGTGTGGAAATTGTACTGATTCCTTTTTTTTCTTAATTAATTTATTTTTTTTATATATGTGTTTCACATCTTTGTATTCCCTGGGGACCACACACCACCTTCCCTCCCTGACCACTCCCTCCCATCTCCACCCCTCCTAACCCCCCACATACTCATCCCTTTTATGGATTTCATGTACATGGCCTAAATTGTCAACCAGAATAAACTTTAAAATAATAAAAAAAATTTTAAAAATAAAGGCAAAAAAAAATTTCCATCTGGAGATCCCAGACCCTCTTAAAACACAAACACATATATAGACACCTACACATACCGTTTGTGGTGATTTTGTAATATGTTAATTTGGATATTGTCTAAATGGAAATACATATCCCAGAATTCTTTACCATGCATATTTCTAGTGGTTACCATGAGCTAACTGGTAGATTTTGCAGGAGATTTCAAAGGCAGATGTCAAGCAGAAGACACTTTGTAGCTTACATAAGTCAATGCTTATTTGCTAATTCATGTGATTTCTGTGAGGAAGTGGCCCAGTTTAGTGCCATATAGAAACTAGACTTTCAATAGAGATCATAAAGTAGTATCAACATTTATCTAAACATAATGCTATACAAAGAAAAATATGTGTGGTTCTAAACCATCGTTACTTCAATTAAAAAAAATTAAGTTGTAACCCTGGCCATGTAGAAATAAATGAGGTTATCCTGGCAAAAAGCCTGAGTAAAATATTGGAGGTGTAAGGATCAAGGCACATACTGATACCTGTTAATTGTTTTGTCATGTAAAGAGAAGACTAAATATGAGGCTGAACAAGCAAATTATAAGGGCATCATGAAGAATCTACACACATTGGTAAGGAGCTGGCTTTTATTCTAAAATGGCATAGGAAGTTTTATGTGATAAAGGGGATTACAAAGAAAAGGGGATTACAGATTTGTGTTTTGCAAATACTATCTGATTAGTGATGTTGAGCATTTTTTTCATGTCTTGTGGTCATTTGTATTTGTATTTCCTCTTTAGAGAATGGTTTTTTTTTTAGCTCTTTACCCATTTTTTGACTGGGCTTATTGCTTTTTGTTTATTAAGTTGTGTGAGTTCTTTGTGGATCTTTAATATCAGACTCTTATCACTTGTATGGAGAGCAAAATTTTTTCACATTTGGTCGAGTGTCTTGTTTTGGTTTTTGTCTCTTGCTGTGCAGAAGATTTTTAATTTGATGTATCCCAGCTGTCCATGTTTTCCTTCATTTTTTAATTTTTTATTGTTTTATTTTACCTCATTATCTACCCTGGGGTTCTCCCACCACCTTATCACCTGTGAATCATCTTCTTAGTCTTTTGTGCCCCTCCCACTCCCACTTTTCCCTTTCCCCCCTCATGTTCCATGCTTCAATTTTTTGCTGAGAGTTAACTTTAAATTTTTTTGTCTTTTTGTTTTCCTTTTATTCCTCATGTGAGACTATCCAATATTTCTCTTTTTCTTTCTGACTTATTTCTGATAAGGATGATTCCTTCTAGCTTCATCCATGTTGAAGTTTGTCTTTTTTGATTAATGAATAATATTCCATCAGGTACATATAGCACAGTTTTTTGTACCATTTGTCTATTTGGGGGCATATGGGTTGCTTCCATATGCTGCAATAAACACCTAGTTTCCTTCATGTTTTAGTATCTATAGATGTTCCTGAAAGAGGTTTCTGAGGTGTACATCTTGGAGTGTTTTGCCCATATTTTCCTCTATTTATTTTATGGCTTCAGGTCTTACATCCAATTATTTTATTCATTTTGAGTTGTTTTGTACATGATGTGAGGGAGTAGTCTAGATTCACTCTTTTTTTTTTTGCATATAATGGTTCAGTTTTCCTAGCACCATTTACTGAAGAGATTATCCTTGTTCCAATGTATGTGTATTATCACTTTATCATAAATTAGTATCAAAAAATGGGCAACAACAAGTGCTAGCATGCATGTGGAGAAAAAGGAAAACTCCCATGCTGCTGGTTCATTCACTATGGAAAACTGTGGGGAGGATCCTCAAATGACTCATAATAGAACCACCATTCAATCCAGCAAATTCACTATTGGGAATCTACCCGAAGGATACCAGAACATTAATTCAAAAGGACACATATACCCAATGCTTATTGTAGCAATATTTACAATAGCCAAGATTTGCAAAGAACCCAAATGCTCCAAAGCTGATGAATGATTGAAAAATTTGTGGTATATTTACACAATGGAATATTATTCAGCAATCCAAAAAGACAAACATGATGCATTTGTTAAAACATGGATGGACTCAGAGGGAATCATATTAGCAGAAATAAGTAACAAGAAAAAGATAGAGCCCACATGGTCTCACTTATACATGGGATATAGGGAAAACAAGCAAAAGGTCAAGAAAAATTCAAAACAAGCTAACAGAACTGGGTCAAGCAGCTAGGAACGGGGAGGATGGAGGAAGAAATCAGGGAAGGGATGAGCACAAAAGATCAAGATGATAGATCACAGGTGATATGGTGGTGGAAAAAGCATGGGGAATACAATGATGTATATGTATACATATATATTCCCCATATATATACATACATATATACACACACATATGTACATGTATATGTATGGGGAATATAATGATGTAATATATATGTAAACAACAAAATGAATTTTAAAATTTTTTTTGTTCTCCTGATGATTTCCTTACTCCATTTTGAACATTCCCATATCAATTTTAATTTCACAATTTCGCATTTATCTATTTATCTCCATACCCTGTATTGTCCTCTCTCACACTAAATTAATGGCTTCCAGATATTACTGTGCATCAGAGTCACCTGAAGATCGATTGTCAGACCCCACCATTAAGTTGCTGGTTCAGCAGGTATATGAGGCTTGAGAATTAACATTTCCAATAAGTTTTCTACTTATTGTGTTGGTCTGGAAACCACATTTAGAGAATTACTATAGTTTATATACTAATTTGGTTTTGCTTATTATAACAATTGCTACATAGGACCATCTCTCCCTTCTTTATTAGACTGTCAGTTATCTTAGGTCTCATTCCTTTTTATATCACCAGCTTAGCAATGAGCCTAATGGGTAGACATCTCATGAATGTCTGGTGATTTCCTGTATAGTCCTGCCCCACTTCTATTCCCGAAAAGTGTGGGCTCCTTCTTTCAGAGGAAAAAATTATATTATACCAAAAAAACTCTAATAAAAAGAATTGTTTATAGCCCCAGTAAATTTCACTGAGATATGAGCAAGTTAGAAACTACTTACAATGAATTATACATAGTCATCACTCTGGTTTGTTTTTTTAAATATGCCTGGAAACTAACCCAGTTATCTTTTGTTGGGTGGAGACTTCTCAATAAGAGATCTGTCAAGTATAATGCAACCACAAGATATTTAGTGACATAAAAAACAAAATTATCAATAATAAATATTTTTCCCCTACTGGAGGCAGGAAAGGGAATGAAAAGAAAACAAGAACACATTAGTAGCTTGAAATGCTGTTTCTCATGCCAATGTTCTGAAATAGCAATGTTTGTCCATACAGCATTGGATTTCCAGAGACTATGAAATTCTGTTTGGGCTCAAAGCTTGACTTCACTCCAGAAACATTTTCTAGCCTGGTGTGAGTCCCCAGCGCATATAAAGAAAAAGGCTATCAAAGTAGGTCTTTAATCCTTTGTAACAGTTTTAAAATTCTTATGTTAAAGTGTCTAGAGGACCTCATGCACAAGATGCTTTAAATAATATTCTTTTCAGTTAGTTGGTCTGAAAAATAATAACAGGTCAATAGTATTTATGATATTCTATAAAATCATAAAGTACAATTACAATTTCTTTTGTTGTACTGTTGGATACAATCCATAGTGATTTATCTTTTAGAATAAGGCAGCATAGTTATGACATTCAATTTATTCTAGCAGAACTAGGAAAAAGAGGTTTAATTCTGGTATCCACTTGTATATACATAGGATTCATGTATTTTGGAGGTATTCACTACTGGTACAGAGGTGGCAAATATCTGATTGACCTGAGTGCATTCACCTGCCTTGGTCCAAATACATCTTTCAACAGTGTTAAACTCTGGAGTTAAATAAGCTGAGTTTGAGTGTATGCTACTGTAAATATTACAGACATGGTCTTGGACAAGGTATACTCTCTCAGCTTTAGTGTCCATAAACAAGAGTAATAATACACCTATCTCAGTGAGCTCCAATGAGCTTAAATAAAGGGATGCACATGTATTATTTAGCACAGACACAAAAAGCTCCATAATGTTACCTACTCATACTCTTACTAATAAGCAAATGATGAAATTGTTTGTGTGTCACCTCTCCTCCAGAGTGTTTGGCAATGCCTCACTTTTTAGGTTTCAAATTGCTAGATTAACAGACTCTATCCCTTAGGCATAACAATACATTTGAGTGAACACAAAGTCACCTATCTAATTGGATCACAACCTGACCCAACCTTCCCTACAGTCTCTAATCTCCAACGTGAAGGTCCAGTGGTCTGAACTACCAGACATAGGGGAAGCTGCTGTGACTGCTTGTTGCATATCTACTTCTTCTTCTTCTTCTTCTTCTTTTTTTTTTTTTTTTTAGCTTCTCAACCCTTAGAAGAGCCAGACTGGAACTGTATCTTCCAGAACTTAGCACCTGCTACTTGGTCTTACAGGAGTTTAAAGCTATTGAATAGAAGAGCTGCTATTCCTTTCAACTTCCTAAGCATAGTTTAAATCCATTCATTTCTCTATAAAAACACACTGTGACTCTCTTAATTCAAACTCTCATTCTCTCTCGCCAATATTTCTGAAGTAGTGCTCTCTGCTTCCACTGTTGTCTCCCTTCACCCAATCTTTATGTCGGAAAGTTTGATAGTTCTAAAATGCAATCCTGCTTAAAATTCTTCCATTATTTCCTAGCTTCATGTGACAGAATATAAAATCAAGAACTAAGTGTACAGGACCTTGTCTGAATTGCCTCTACTAATTTCCTTCTCTCTCTCTCTCTCTCTCTCTCTCTCTCTCTCTCTCTCTCTCTCTCTCTCATACACACACACACACACACACACACACCCTTCTCTTCTCTTTCCACATCAAAGCCATCATGGTATCTGAGATAATCTCTTTCTTTTTTGGGACCTCTCTGAACATTCTGTTCCCTTTTCTTGGAATGTTCTTTCCCAAATTCTTGTTTGGCTTGACTCATTCTTCTTACAGGTTTTGATTCAACTGCTCTTTTCCCAGAGACATCTTCACTAGTTATCAATCCCTAATATAGTTATATGCCCTCCTGTTCTTCACTCCTGACTTTTCATGTTTTCTTCCATAGAACTTAGCATTACTTGTATTTCTGTACATAACTCTATATATACTTATTTAATGTCTCTCGCCCTCTATTCAGTGTGATACTTGTGTGTTAAATTATTCTTCTACCCCAGAACAAGTTTTAAGCAGTTTGCATTAATTTTCACAACAGTAGAAGTAAGACCTGTTCCTTCCTTATCCTCATAATGTAATAGTGTGATAGCCATAGAAAGGAAAGACTTCATTTTCCCTGCCCCACCCATGGAAGAGTGAAGCTGAGCAGTAAGAAGTCAAAAAGGACTGGAGAAAAGTTGTAAGGAAAAATAAAAAGAAGAAAATTTAAGAACACTTGGAGGAAAGACATAAAAAAGAAGTTACATTTGCTTCTCAAATTTTGACTTGTATTAGGGATTTGGGGAACAGGGAAGGAGACACTTGAAAGACACAGACATGGGTGAGAGACCTGTGAGGAGACTGAAAATAGCAACCTTTATTGTGACTTGTATTTTGATTTTGCTTGTTTCCTTCCAAACTTGCCAGGTTCTTTCTGCTCCATTTGGGTCCCCACCAGAAGGTGTCTTAGACTTTTGGCAAGCTTCCAGTCCTCAGTAGCCCCACTTTGGGCCAATCCTCATTTGACTGGACATTTACCCATGAGGGGATGGGTAATTTTGGATGCTTAATTGGAACTATTTTAACTACATTTTCTCAACTCCTCTCTCTATTGAACACTAATTGTATTAAAATTATTTTATTGAATATCTAAAGTTAGAGATAAACAAACTAAAGTTTTTTATGACTTTATGTCAAAAACAGAGTCAAATTAGAAAGGGTAGGTTTGGGGTCTCAGGTTGTATTTCATTCAGGATTGTAGCAGTTACACCATAGTAGATTGTGAGTCTTCTCTTTCTAGTTAGCACAAGGTGAGAGGAAGAAGCTAACTGTATCTTCATTTTCTTTGCTTTGTTTTTTTTTTTTTTTTTGTTTTGTTTTTTTTGCAGTTGGATGCCTGTACTCAGGGGCTAAATTAGATAAGGAATGAAATAAGTTCAGGATAGGAAAGGGTCACTTTGACTTGGGGGTTGCTCTGAATATTTTCCAGAGTGGGCTAGAATTGCATCGCAAACCAAAGTTTAGTGAATTAACACAATAATATTAACTTCTGCTCACATTAGGCAGATGCTTCTTATCAGACTGGGACTAGAAACCCAAGGACTCTATCAAACAGGAACTCGGAGATCTGAGTGTTCCTTCTGTCTTTTGATTTTGCATCTATGCAGACCTGGAGTCCATCGCATTTGTATGTGAGGCTGAATTGCAAAAAAGGGAGCATGAAGGTTGCATTGGAAGTATTTACAGACAGAATAGGGAGGGGTATGTACCACTTTCACCCACATTCCACTATTGGTCAGAATTCACTGATATGGCTCCATCTAACTGCAAGGGAGGTTGGGAAACTGGTTCGCTATGATCCCACTAAGAGAAAATTTGTGTGAAATTTGGGTGTCCAGAATGATGACGGCTATAGGTCCAGGTGTGGGTGATGGAGAGTGATCGCTATGTGTTGACAAATGCATTTTGGATACCATCTGGTTCCTGGGTACACACAAATTCTTCTCACCATGATTCTGTGCAGATATAACTTGCATTTGCCCAGATCTTCTTCAGCTCTGATTTTCTCTCTCCTTTCCCCACTGGCCTCTATGGCAATTCCCTTCTCTTCTATTTCTCCTTCCCCTTCTTCTCCCTGTAGGGTAAGTTAGTCAGCCTTTCCTCCATTAGCTTGTATGACCAGCACCTGTGGTACTGTGCTCTCCCTGTGATTATGTATTATACCTATGTGTCAGTGTGAACACCTGGGTCTAGGAAGGCAAAGAGGGTGCAGAAAGCATGCACATGAGATGAGAGCATGAGAGAGAGAATATGAGAATGTCTGAGAGAAAAAGAGCCTGAAGATTCCTGGGAGGTTGCAGGGACTCTCCAAGTCCTGGCCCTGCCCTACCTGCCCAGTGTGTCTGTGTAATTGCTAGAATCAATAAAGGACCTATGCAGACTCTTAGCCTGATGCTTACACGACTGTTGGCAATGAGGATTTGTTAAGTTTGTGCTCCCTTTCCATCTAGTAATTTTGCATGGGGTGAAATGCTACTCAGGCTAACATTTTGTCTCCTCATAATGTCATTTCTATTCTCTTTAAGTGTAGGAAGTCTTTTCTTTTTTGCTTTGCTGTTTATTTCACCTCTCCCTTAAGGCAATGAGCACAGCCTAACTACTTGAGTGGGAGCAGGGAGAAAAGTAGGTGAACTGTTTAGGGAGAAATAACATTGGTTGACATTTAAAAAACAGTGTTCCATGACAAATATAACTTCAGTGAGAGTAAAGATCATGTCTGTATGTTTACCAGAATATCTCCAGAAGCTAGGAATGTAGTCCATAAATATTTATTGAATGAATAAATGCATGAACAAATGCATGAACATTGTAAAAAGCAGCATTTCTCATGGATGTCCTTTTATATATTGATTCACACATGTAAGGTCAGCGAATTAGTCAGGCTTTTTCCATCATTAACCTGTATAATCAGCACCGGGGGTATTATATCCTCCCCATGAGTGTGGGGCCCAGTTGTCATGCACTTGTGTAAGTATGCACACCTGGGCCTAGAAGAGAGGAGATAAGAGCAGAGTACATAGACGAGCACAAGAAAAGAGAGTATGAGAGAGTAAGAGAGAGAGCAAGATTGAAAGGAGAGAATAGAATGCCAGAGAAAGGACATGAAGATTCCTGGGAGTCTAAGAGGGGGTCCCCTGCCTCCTCATGTCTCACCCTGGCCCTGCCCTGCCTGATGTGTCTGTGTAATTGCTAGACCTGATAAAGAACCTAGGCAGATTGGTGAGTCTGACTGGAGATGAGGATGTCAGCAGTAATACAACTTATCAAACTACCTTCTTTGAGAGTATGAGCAGTATTCTTACTGCTCTCACAGGGACACCAGAGAGAGTTGTAATGTGCCCTGGAATCTAGACAGTCAGTATATTGTTAAATGATTTTACACTGAGACACATATCGCCATATATACTTTGGGAAAAAGTAATCCAACAAAACAGGACAGGGAACAATAAAAAGAGTAGAGGAATAAAAATGCCCAGTTCTGGCACATAGGAATCCCATACATAGCTATTGAATGAGAGAAAAGAAGAAAAGCTTGTTTTCCCCATTCAGGCACTGAAATGATCAATTCATGGACATTCATTGACTTTCAATATTCTTTCCTTGAAACTTTATGTAAGAGGCTGGCTGTTGTCTGACCAGAAAGTCACGCTTGTCCTTTAGCAAGAGATAAGTTTGTTTTCCTAGCTGGTCTCTCTGACTCTCAAGGACTGAGTCAGTTCTATAGACTGCTGGGGGTGAATTAACCATTATGATAGGGAGAGGCAGCATCGATATTGCTAGCAAAGTGATGTGCTTTAAGAAGATGGATTCTCTATCACTGATCCTTCTGCTGAATTTTTACAAAGGGGGCAAAATTTAATGAAAAACTTGGTGTTGGAAACTCTCTTCAACCTTTATTGAGAACACCACAAAATTTAGGAATAAGGAGAATTAAACTGACCACTAAATTGTATTCCCCCCCCTTTTTTTTTGAGACTAGGTCTTGCTATTTTTGCCCGTGAAACCACACATTGTCTGGGGTACCACATACTCAAGCAATCCCCAGCCTCAACCTCCTAGGTAGCTGGGATTATAGGCGCGCGCCACCCTGCCCAGCTATTTTTTGGGACTAGCTCTTGCTGTGTTGCCCTGAGCAGGATTCGAACTGCAATCCCTGGCCCCAGCCACTTCATAGGCTGAAGCTTAGGATTAACTTTTAACTCCTGAATATGCTCCCTCCTTGTGATTATCCATTAACTGATCCCAACTGCATTCCTGGAAACTTGAAAAACTGATATTGTTACATCCTTAATAAAATTTTCTGTGTCCTGTTGCTGATTGTGGCATCAGAAATATCTGATGTTGAAGAAAATACTGTGCTGGGAAAGCTAGTCTTCTAGATGGCGTGCCTACTGAACATGTCTGAGGTGGGACAGGTGGGAATCGGGATAATTAACACAATTGGTAGAAAGGTTATTCGAATTTTGCAAGGCCAGGACTAGGAGATAGAGGATGGGGGAGGGGGAAAGGACCACCAGTTATAGCAAATCAATCTAACAGCAAAAAGTGAAAAATTCCAACCAAAAGCATATAAGGCTGCCTTTGCCCATTTCCCATTTTAAAATGCAGTTTTAGCCAGCTTATGGCAATGCCATTGTCTTCTTTTTCTTAATAAGTTCTGTGTGCTGGTTAAGGAGACTTTATTGAATTCATTCTAGAGGGGATTCAACCTCCATCCTCACTCAGCCCACATCAATTAAGATGGATCATCAAGAACTAGGGTTCAGAGCATTCATTGTCCTAGAATATATTCTGTTGCTTCTCTGTGACTCAATGAACCTAAAAAAGTCCTTATGTTATAGCCCATGTTTATTTCATATTTATCACAAATTCTCTGAATGCTCCATTGGGCTAAGTTTTTTGTTTTTATTTGTTTTAGATATTTAAAATTCGGTTTCAGTCTAAACAGTAAGATGATAGTTTACGGAAGCAACTGTAAAACCAGACAGGTGCAAAAAAGTCTATCTAGAAATGATGTTAACCCACAGACTTCAAGAACCCACCCGTTCTTGACTTCCAGGACCAGAATCCTTTTCTGTAGCCTGGCGTCCAGCAGGAGAGCACTGTTTAGGCAGAGAGATGGCTTTGGGTAGGACATGCACTTCGAGATCAGACAGGTCCTGGGCATTTTAATACTTTAGCAATAGGTTCTCCTGTTACTGAATGTCAGTTTAATTTCCCTTAGCCAGTAAAAGGAAATAGATTTGAGGACAGAATAGTGGTTTAATTTGTTGGCAAAGTGAGGAGCACAGCAGATTCATGTCCCAAAAACTCCAGTTCTGCTCTTTGTCAAAGAGCAGAGATACAGATCCAGAGTTACAAGGGAGTATGAGGGGGAGTGCACAAGTTTCATTGTCTGTCCTTGCAACCCATTGATGCTTAATTTTTGCCATCCCTGAGGGTCAGTCATTCAGAACGTTATCTTCCAAATGATGCTCTTTTCCTCTGAATAAGAAAAAAAAAAAAAAACAAGGTTATTAAACCTAAAGTGTAAATAGTAGGGCAGAAAAATCCTTTTATCACTGTATCATCCTTGTGTTCAAAACCTTGTGGCTTAGGTTGTGGTTATGAGGGATGGTCCAGTCTTAAATGATGCATGTTGCTCATGTTGTTCTCTTACTGACTCCATCTCCTATGACCACCCCCACTTCTCTCTTTCTGTCCTAGCCATACTGACCTTCTTTGTATTTCTTGAATACCATCCTGTTCCTTTTTACCTTAGGGTCTTTTCACTGTCTATTCAGTCTGCTGGGACTAGAGGGTAATGAGTTAGTCAGGCTTTCTCCTCCATTAGCCTGTATAAACAGCAGCTGTGGTATTGCAATCTCCCCCATGAGTATGTATGTGCCTGGGCCCAGTGTGTGTGTGTGTGCACATGTGTGAGTGGGCACAGCTGAGCCTGGGAGAAGATAAGTGAACACAAGTATGACCAAGGAGTAAGAGGGCACAAGAGAACACCAGAGAGAGAGCCCAGAGAAAGAGAGTGAAGATTCCTGGAAGACTTACCTGCCTCCCACCCTCTACACTGCTCCCTATACCAGTCCTTAAAAATCAGACTGGTCATACCCTAGAAGTGGTTAATTAAATAATAAATAACAATTCTACAAAGAAATGAACTCCTCCCAGAAAGAACACTCTATCAGTGCAGGAGGCAGCTGCCATACCTGCCCAAGACTTTGTAGGCATTGCTTTTGATACAACTTTCCCTTCAAAGTGCAGGGACCATTCAAAGACCAACCCTACCTTTAGTTGGTCCAGCCACTATGGAAAGCTGTCTGGAGGACCCTCAAGCTACTGAAAATGGAACTACCATTCAACCCAACAATTCTATTACTGGGAATCTACCCAAAGGACACAAAGCACTAATTCAAAAAGACACATGTATCTGAATGTTTATGGCAGTACTATTTACAATTGCCAAGGCATGGAAACAACCCAAATGCAAAAAAAACTGATGAATGGCTGAAAAAAATGTGGTATATTTACACAATGGAATACTATTCATCAATCAAAGAAGACAAACATGTCATTCGCAGCAACATGGATGGAGCTAGAAGAACTCATGTTAGTGGAAATAAGTCAGAAAGAAAAAGAGAAATGTGGGATGATCTCGCTTATATGAGGGATAGACCAATAGATAAGAAATAAATAGATAAGAAACAAATAGACAAGAAAGATTTTAAACTGCCAGCAGAACTGAAGCATTGAGCAAAAGATGGGAGAAGGGTAAAATCATAGAGATAAGGGCACAAGAGATTAAGATGATTCACAGGTGATAAGGTGATAGGAGAACCTGGGGCTAGACAGTGATGTATACATATGCACATATACATAGGTATGTGTATATATGTATATATATATGTATATATATATATATATGCACGATCAATAAAAATTATCTACTTAAAAAAACAGTACCAGCACAGCAGCCCTTCCTGCCTGTTTGTGTGTGTGTGTGTGTGTGCAAGCAACTGCTCCTTTCCTTTTTCTTTTTAAATAATAAACCTGCCCTTTTTGATGAAACCAGAAGTCTTGGGAGGCTGCTTTCTCCTGAGGAAACCCACCATGTGCAATTGAAAGGGAAACACTGGTGAAATTTCTCAGTGGTAACGCTAAGGCCTGCTCACAATCCACACTCCTCTTCAAAAGGACATCAAAATGAAGATTTTTTTGAATTCCAGAGAAATGTCAATTATACTTCATCATGAAGTACAATCAAGTAAGGATGGGTAACCAGAATGAATTATATTTTGAATAGCTTCTCTTTTTGTTTGGTACATAAATAGAATATACGTGCATGTATGATACGCATGATAATTTTCTTTGGGTTAAAGAATGCTATTGATGCAGGAAGTTTATTTTGTATACAGTATAGTTAAGGGAAAAAATGGTTAATTCAACATAGTTTTTAAAAGATGCATTTTTCACAGCCTCTATTGTTTCTGCTTAACCCTAAATTTAATAATAGTTTCAATTTATTCGTAAGAAGTTATTGTTTTACTACCTAATTATTCAATGGGAATATGTGAGTGGACCACAGATGTTAGCACTTGTATTTTTTTTCTTGCACCATGCTGTTAAAAAATAATGGTAAATGTGGTCCCCAGACCAGCAGCATGTAAGTCACTTGGGAATTATTCAAAATGCAAATTGTTGGGTCCTACCCCAAATCACACATGGATCTTAGAAGCATCATAGTTTCAGCGTCTCCATTTAGGCTTATAAATCATCACACAAGAATATTTTTCATACACTTATTGACTTGTCAGAGCAGCACTTATTAAAAAGACTTTCCTTCTCCCCCCCCTCCTTTTTGATTTAGCTCTTTTGTCTAAAAACAATTATTTTTAAATATATGCTATATTTTTTAACTTTCTAATATCCTTCACTAACCACCCTTCATGAACACCACACTGTCTTTATAACATCTTTTGAAAGTTTTGAAATCAGGTAGGGTGAGTCTCCAAATTTGTTTTTTACTCCATTTATTTAGGTTTTTTTTTTTTTTTTCGTGTCTCTCAATAATATTACATGGATTTTAGTGTATTAAGACTCATGGTATGTTCAATTTGCTTGTTTCTATAATACTTGTCTTTTGCTAAATCTGTCTTTATTTGCTATACTTTTGTAAAACTCATTGCTAAAATTTTATATATGTTTTAGTGTTGTCATATTTTTTCTTTTTTAACACAGTAAAATATATATGACAAAAGTTCATCGTTATCATTTTTAAGTGTACAGTTCAGTGGTATTAAGTGTAGAGTCCCTATTATAACTATTACTACCATCCATTACCAGAATTCTTTACATCTTGTTACTGAGTAGGATTAGGGGCACCCCAGGAAACCCCAAACCTTCCTGCTCTAAATGTTCTGCCACCCACCACATCAAGAGAAAACATACTCTTGTGCATAAGTCCTTAATGGAAAAAAACTTTAATACAATTAGTGTGCAATAAAAAGAAGGGGGAAATAGATAAAATAATTTTCACATGAAACATTCAAAGTTACCCTTTCCCTTATGGGGAAATGCACAGCTTAACAGGATTGACCCAAACAGAATCATTGAAGCCCAAAAGATTATCCCACCTTCTGGTTGGCACCCATAGGAAAAGGGCAGAAGGAGCCAGGCAAGTCTGGAAAGGAAAGAATTAAATCAAGATAAAAGCTGCCATTGTCCCCTCAAATTAATGAAAATGGAACTACCATTTGATCCAGCAATTGCTCTCTTGGGAATCTACCCAAAGGAGACATCAATGTGGGTACAAAGGGACACCTGTGCTTGGATGTTTACTGCAGCACTACTTATAAATCAAGGACATGGAAGCAACCTAAATGTCCCAAAACAGATGAATGGATGAAAAAGATGTGGTATATATACACAATGGAATATTACTCATCAATTAAAAATGACAAATTGGATGATTTTATGGTAACATGGATGTACGTAGAAGAAACCATATTAGCAGAAACAAGTCAGAAAGAAAAAGATGGAAACCAAATGGTTTCACTAGTATATGAGATACAAGGAAAAATGTAAACAAAAACCATGAGGAAAAGTCAAAACAAGCTAACACCCAAACTGAAGTATACAACTTGGGGTGGGGGTGTGGGGGAGAGGGTAAGAACGGTAAAGGAGGGTAGGGAGGGGATGAATCCCTAGGATTACAAATATGTGAAATTTACATATAAACAATTAATTTTTTTTAAAAAACTACCATTGTCATCCTCCCCAAGGGTTTCTCACCCACATCTATTTCAAGTGTCTCTTTCCATGTTCTCCAAGTCCCTGGAACAAGTCTAAGACTAAGAAACAAGCACAGCTTCTTCACATGTCTCTGCTCCACATGCCTTTTCCTTCCTGATCCTCCTTCCTTCCCTATTCCAGGCTTCTATCCAACTTCTCCTTCCTGCCCATCTCCACCCTTCCTTGGATTGGGTAGGGAAACTGGGACCTCCACCCTCCCTGGGGATCACTTTGTTACAATTTCCCTAAATTGAAATGTCTACCCATTAAATAATAATTTCCAAATTCTTCCCTTCCCTGAATCTTGACTACCACAATTTTACTTTGTCTCTATGAATTTAACTATTCTCGGTACCCCCATACAAGTGGGATCTTCCAGTATTTGTCCTTTTTGTGACTATCGTATTTCACTAAATCATATCTTCAAGGTCCTATTTGTGTTTAAACTTCCATATGTCAGAATTTCCTTCTTAGTAGAAGACTCACCAACAACATGCCAGAATAAGGAGTTTTTAAGCAGTGCTTCACTAAGCACACACCAAAAATAGTCCCAAAATTTGCTCAGTATAAATTTCGAAAGTTCATCACCAGAGACAGAAGACTTACCCACAAAAATTTTAAATTGATTTGCTATGGGTGTAGCCGAAATCCTGGGTTTGCACTGCCTATCAATACCAAATCCAGTGGACAGAGATGGGACTTGAATCTATAATATGTGCTTTATTTTCATAAAGCCAGTGATTTTAGAGAACAGTGAACATATCACTCAAAAGAAATTGTTCTGACATTTCATCTCTTGCTGGTTTTTCCCAGTGAGTCAAAGAAAGTTAATCATAAGCCAACAGCCTATCAGAAAAGCTCATCATGGTTGGTGTCCCTGGCATTTATATCCCAGATTTTGTTGTCACCTTCTTGGTCATCTTGAATCAGGTACATCCTTATTTTCTGAGACTAGTTAATTTCTAATGAATGCAATGTCCAGCACTTCCCCAGGCATCATCAGGGCAGGAATCTGGGTTCAAAACAGGAGTTTTCATTCAATGAGGACAGATCATGAATCATAAAGTGTTATGTGTAGTATATGCTATGCATTTATGTGCAGATTCTTATATTAGGTTTGGTGTCCTTCCTTTCTCTCTAGCCTCTATTTGGGACTGAGTGGAGAAAGGAGTGAAGTTGGAACAAGGGCAGTGCCCATTTCATTCAGCTGAAAAAATTGGAGACCTAAAGACAGACGGTGGGGCACATGGACTTAGTGATGAATCTTTCCAGTAAGACTTTTCAGTGAGGGAGTAGTGCAGAATTATATACCTCATGGTAACCACAAAGAGGAAATCTAGAATAGAGATGCTTAAAGGTGAAATAACTGAGAAAACTACCAGAGAAAGTTATTCAAATGAAAAATCAGAGAGAAACAAATGGAGAAAAAGCAGCAAAAAGATAAAATAATTGGAAAAAGATTAAATGGTGGTAAAGAAACTCAGGTTTCAGTAACTCCCCTAACATTGAGTAGTCTGGATTCACCAATCAAAAACCACTGGTTAAAGCAAAATCAGAAAAACAGAGCAGCAGAATAGAGTCCAGAATAAACACATAAATATGAAAAATTTATCTTTGAAAAGAGGATCAAGACTATAAGATGAGGAAAAACTTTTTAACATATTGCATGCAAAAAGAAACAAAAATCAAGACTAGGTCATTTACTTAATTCCATATACAAAAATTAACTCAAAATGGATATGTTTCAATTATAAGATCTGACACTATAGGTACATCTAAAAATATAGGTGATACATACCTGTATCCCATATAAAGAGATGTTTATGGAGACATAACCCTGAAGGCAAGACAAACATATAAATAAATGGAACTATATCACAATAAATAGCTTTATATAGTTCACAAGAAACTACCACAAAAAAGCAATTTATGAAGACCCAATCAAAAAATGGGCAAAATAGGCAAAAGAAGGTATTCAGTGCACACAGGGAAAAATGACCAACTTCACTTATTATTAAGAACATGCAAATCAAAACCACAATGAGATGTCACTACCCTTGTTAGTTTGGAAACAATAAGTATTACTGAGAATGTAGGAAAACATAAAACTCATCCATAATATTTGTGGGAATGTAATACAGTGCAACCTTTATGGAAAATCATATAAAAATTTATAAAAAAAGTATAGAAATGAAAATACCATGTGATTGAGCAATACCAGTCCTAGGTATTTGCCAAGGATATGAAAACACTAATTAAAAAAGATTTATGCAGTTCATAACAGCATGATTGTCAATAACCAAGTCATGGAGCCAACCTAATGTCCAGTAATACAACTGGGTAAAGAAATTATGAACATGTACTCACTCAATAGACTACTACTCAGTTTTTTTTTTATTTTATTTCTAAATTCTTATAAATTCTTACATAAGTAAATAAGGTAAATGGTTACTGGCATGCCTTCCCTCCTCTACCCCTGACCCCCTTGTGTTCACTCAGTCTCTACTCTCATTGTTCTTTTTTGGCTTATGTTGGGTCCTTTGGTCTTTTGGTCTCTTTTTCTGTGGCTGTGTCCATTTGTCGGATGAGGGACTGTGTTTCAGGCCCATGGCTCATTGTGCTTGATGGTTTGCAGTCCTTAGCTTTGTCTTGGGCACCCAGTCCATGTTCATTTGGGGTCAATCGGTGTCTTCTAGTTGCTGGCTCCAGTACGATCTCCTTGCCATTCCGCTATCTCTGTACCTCATTTCTCTGACCTGTGGCCTTGGGGATCCTTCCCCCAGCCATAGTTGGTGAGGAGGTTTCTCGATGAGGGCAGGCATCCACTGATGGACCTTGCAGATCATCTCCTCTCCGTCCATTTGTGGAATACTACTCAGTTATTAAAGAAAGATGAGATAGTTCATTTGGAGGCTTTAGAAAGAGCTTGAGTTGATTGTGCTAAGTAAAATTAATCCAAAAGTGACACTTACCAGATTGTTTCATTCATTTGTGGACTATAAATAACCAAAGCTAGCACACTGAAAAAGCACAGCAAAAATAATTCACAGAATCTGTGAAAAATGTTCTCCTTACCAGAGGCGGTGGTGGGGGGGAGGAAGATGAAGCTATGGTAAGGAAGCTGATAAGACATTTGGTTAGAGAGTAAGTGAAGCATGTATGCACAGGAATTTGTGAGGTTGTTCTTCCCAAATCATATGATTATGTAAATAATTGGCAAATTAATAAAATTTGAGAACAATTTTAAAAAAGAATTCCCTTCTTTTGAAAAAATGAGAAATAATCTATTTTGTGTATATACTATATTTTGTTTATCCATCCATCAGTGGACACTTGAGTTGCTTCCATTTTTTTGGATATTGTGAAAAACATTTAAATTTTTCCACGGGGAAACAAATATATCTTTGAATTTGTTCTTTCAATTCTTTTAAGCACATATTTCAAACATTGTTTATAGATGCTTTCAAATTGTTATTATAAAAATAAAGAAATACAATTGATTTTTGTTGATCTTGTATCCTGTGACTTTGTTAAATTCATGTATTAATGCTACTAGTTGTAGGTAGACCTTGAAATATTTTATGCATAATCACAAATGTGAGTAAAGAGTTTTATTTCTTTCAAACCTGTCTCTTTTTATTTTTCTTTCCTTAACACATAAGTAGAACCACAAAGATAATGTTTAGTAAAGTGGTAAATGCAGATATTCTCTCTTCACTCCCAATCTTGAAGTGAAAATGTCCCACATTTTATAATTAAGATTAAATATTAGCTACACGGTTTTTAACTTTTGTTGAGGCTTTTTATTGGCTGAGGAAACATCATCTACTTCTTCCCTGATTTTTTTAACAGCTAAATTAGGTATAGTTGATACAAGAAAACGGAATTTACTGTATTCAATTTGATGAGTATAAATATATATATATATGTAACATCATAATAGACTTGCCCATGATGTTCAAAAATTATAATTGTATGTTGAATTTTGTCAAAAGTCTTTTCTGCATCCATTAAAAATATACTGACATCATTTTCTAGTTTCTAATTATTCCTCTAACGAATAATAAAAGTTAGAACTTTTTCATATAGTTAATGGCCATTTGGAGATCGTAATTTTAATGATGTGTTCAATTCTGCCCCCCCACGTCATTTTCTATTAGATTGTCTGCATTTGATAATTAATGCATAGAAATTCTTTTTTATTTCTTTTATTGTTCATAGGAATTCTTTTTTTCTGAAAAAACTCAAATATTTTGTTGAGTAAAGGTATAACAAAAAAAAAATCACTGGCAGAGGACATGGATTATGGACCAATTATGATTCAACTCCTGAGGTAAGGTCAAAAACCCAACTTCTTTGTGTACTCTGCTGCCTGAACATAATTAGGGTACTATGATCTAATAAAAAAAATGAATTGATAAGATAGCAACCTACAGTAATATTCACAATAGGTCCTCTCAAGTCACTTTTGTAATTTTGTGAAGTTTCTATTAAAACTAAGCTAATAGAATAATTTGATGCTTTAAATAGCTCCTTTACCCTCTACATACTATTCTTACTTTAAAACTCATCATCCCAAAATGTAACCAAGCTACAATTCTGCTCAAAAAATTTTCTATCATGACAAAATAAATTCAATAGTATGGTATCCAGTGTAGTTCTGAATTTTTTCTGCATTTTTTAGTGGCATCTTTGAGTGCACCTCTTTCTGCCTTTGTCACACAAAATCAACATGTTATATATTCCTTACCCATTATTGCTAGTAATGCTTTTGTCCTCTTTGTGTACCCCACAATCTACTCATCTTTCATGACTTAATTCAAATGCTGCCCCTTCTATAATATCATCTACAGTATTTCCAGTTGCAACTGCTTTTATTATTTCCTTGTATTGTACCTATAATGATTTCTTGTAGGGCATTTAATGGCAAATGGGCTTGGATTATGTTTATTCAGCTTTGTATCCCTACATTACCATGACAGGTGTGGTAGCACCACAGAAGACACGATGCTCATTTATGGGAAGATATTATCAGTGATTACAGTATGATTTTCCATTAAACCTAAATGCACATCAAGGCATCCCAGGACACTAGTATTTATTATTAAAAATGCTCCAGGAAGTTATTACGAGTTGATTAAATGAAATCTGCATTCCATCTCTATCTAAATGTGTGAACTTGTTCAAAACAAAAACTTAATGCTTTAATTGAAGTAAATTTCACTGTATAAAAATATGGATAATTTCATTAAATGTTAAACTTATCTGGAAGAGAGTAGAAAACTAGAATACTAAAGCAGAGAACATGAGGAGGAGCTGATCACACAGATTCTTCTTTTAATAAGAATAACAAGCTCCTTCTGAAGAAAGACCAGGCTGTCAAGTCTGTTTAGTTTTCTCAGGGAAATGGTGGTGATCCAAGAGATCTAGTTAATTTCTTGGTTTAGACCCTAAGAATCATATGATATCGATCCATGTTAACTATGTGTAAGACTATGACCTGGAAATCTCATGAGATAAGGGATATTTTGTTCCCAAATGCCAAATTCCATTTCATTATCTTGTGAAACAAATTTTCAGGATGTGACTGGAAGCATCCTCCCTGGAAACAGCAGATGTCTATAACAAACAATTTTTAAGCCTACAGATATAAGTCTGACGTATTCAAAAGTGGGCTTGGGTAAGGACATATATACTCAGAAAATTCTTTGAAAATAAAATTAGTTTCAAATGTGTGTCTGAAACATTTTTCTATCACCATCTCTTATACCAATATGACCCTTCCTCCCTTTCTTAATTTTTGCATGATGTTTGTATTTACTTGTTTGCATTATTTATTCATCTACTTAGTTATATTGAAGTAACATTTTTTCACAACACCAGATATGATTTATGAATAGATTAACATGCACCCAAAAAAGTCCTTTGCCATAAACTTTGTACCCCTTACCCTCATTGTATTCCACTCTAGCCTTCCCTCTCCCTCTAGCAACCTCAATTCAATAATCGTTTTTCTAGTGTTTGTTTTGTTTTAGTATTATAAATTCATTTGTTTTATTTTCTGATTTTCCACATAAGAACAAAATCATTCAGTATTCTCTTTCTGACCAATTTACCATAACCCCTTCCAGTTCCATCTAAGTTTTTAGATGTCAAAAAATCATCTTTTTTAATAGTTGAGTTGTGTATACACACACACACACACACACACACACAATTGAGTAGTATGTACCCACACACAAAATTGAGTAGTATACACACACACAAACACAATGTCTTCTGAACATACTCCTCTGTCATTAGGTACTCCTGTTGTTTTCATAACTTGCCTATTTTAATAGTGCTGTAATTGACATAGGAGTGCATATCACCTTGAATTAGGATTCTTGTATTGTTTTGGTAGAAACCTGAGTTGCTTGCTGGATCATATTTTCATTTATACTTTTTTATATACTTTTTTTTCATTGCGTCTAGATCTCTTTTCAAATGACTGCACCAATTTACATTCCCAACAAAAAAGAATTCTTCTCTCTTTACATCCTCTCCCACTTACTGTTGAAGATCTTTATTATATGTGCCACTTTCACGGTTAACAAATGATAGCTCCTTTTGGTTTGGCCAGTATCGCCATTAATACTAGCAATGTTGGACATTTTTACATATATCTATTTACCTTCATTGTCCTTGATAACTTTTTAGACTTGCCGATAAGTTATTAATTGGGCCATTTGTTTTTTTCTCTTGTTAAGATTTTTGTGTATCTTGGATATTTGCCCCTTATTGGTTGAATATGATTATTTTCTCCTGTTTAGTAGTGTGCTTTTTTTAATCTTATATTTTCTTTTACTATGCAAAAGCTTTTATTTTTTATTATGTATTATATTATTTACATTATTTTACCTACCCTGTGATTCTCCCACCACCTTATCACCAGTGAATCATCTTCTTAGTATTTTGTGCCCCTCCCACTCCCAATTCTCCCCCCTCCCCCTCTCATGCTCCATGCTTCAATTTTGCTAAAAATTAGTTTTAAATTTTCCTTGTCTGTTAGATTGTTTTCCCTTTGTCCCTCATATAAGTGAGACCATCAGTATTTCTCTTTTTTCTTTCTGACTTATTTCTGCTAGCATGATTCCTTCTAGATTCATCCATATTGCTGTGAATGACATAAGTTTATTTTTTGATTGGTGAATAGTATTCCATTATGTACATATACCACAGCTTTCTTGACCAGTCATCTATTTGGGAGCATTTGGGTTGCTTTCATAGCCTAGCTATTTGTAAATAGTGCTTCAATAAACATCCGGGTATAGGTGTGTTTTTGGATTAGAGATTTTGTAACCTTTGGGTAGATTCCTAGAATTGAGATTGTAGGGTTGGATAGAAGTTCCATTTTCAGCAGTTTAAGGGCTCTCCACACAGCTTTCCATAGTGGCGGGACCAGTTTGCATTCCCATCAGCAGTGTAAAAGTGTCCTTCTCTCTCCATATCCATGCCAGCACTTGCTGTTGCCTAGTTTTTTGATATGGGCCATTCTTACTAGTTTAGAATGGTATCTCATTGTGGTTTTGACTTGCAGTTCTCTGATTATTAGTGAAGTGATGTTGAGCATTTTTTCATATGCCTATTGGCCATTGTATTTCCTCTTTGGAGAAGTAGCTTTTTAACCCTCTCCATTTTTTGACTTTTTTTTTGTCTTATTTTTGTTAGTTATGTGAGTTCTTAATGGATCTTTGTTATCAGGCCCTGATCACTTGGGTGTAGGGTAAAGATTTTTTTCCCATTCAGTTGGGTTTTTTTTGTTTTGTTTTGTTTATTGTCTCTTTTACTGTACAGAAGCTTTTTAATTTGATGTTGTCCCAGCTGTTCATGTTTTCCTTTATATTTTTGGTATCTGTAGCCATGTCCTGAAAGAGGTTCCTAAAGTGTAGGTCTTGGAATGTTTTGCCCATATTCTCCTCTATGTAGTCTATGGACTTCAGGTCTTATGTCCAAGTCTTTTATACATTTTGAGTTGATTTTTTTATATGGTGTGAGGGAGTGGCTTAGTTTCTTTTTTTTTTTTTTTTGCATGTAGTCGTTCAGTTTTCCCAGCATCATTTATTGAAGAGACTATCCTTGTTCCATTGTTTTTGCCCCTTTGTTAAAGTAAAAGCCTTTTAATTTGAAGTAATCCCTCAAATTATTTTTGCTTTTATTTCTTCTTTCATAGGTCAAGTCTCCAAAGACTTATTTATCACTGATGTCATGAGACATATGTCGGTATTCTCTTCTATGCATTTTATTATTGCAGGTCTTATATTAGTCTTTAATCAATGTTGTGTTTATTTTTGGATATGAACTTAGAAAGTAGTCCAAATTCTTTCTTTTACATGTGGCTGTCCAGTTTTCTCAACATCAGACTTAAGAAATTCTCCTTTCTCCAATATATGGTTCCAGTTACTTTGTCATAATTTGAATATTTGTATTTATATATGTGTGTACATTTATTTTCTGGTCTTTTATTCTGTTCTATTAACCTATGTGTCTATTTTTATCCAAATACCACATATTTTAATTTCTGCAGATTCATACTACAGTTTAAATAATTATTCATTTTTGGTGATATAATCTCAAATCAACAATCACCACTTTGCACCTTTAATCGTATAGCTCTCAGTGTCACAGCATCCATCATGTATGCCAACTCTTCCTCTCCCTCTCACAGATTATAGTGTCACTCCACCCACAATTTAATTGCAGATTTTCTTACATCTTTCTACTATGCAGTTGCTTGTGATGCATACATAGTCATCCATCCATCATGCAGGGTTGTTGTCATTGTTTAGGTGTAATTTGATTTTAAATATATGGGAGAGATAATTTTACATCTTTATTCTGCTATCATCATGCAAGACTCACCGCTTTGGAACTATTCTAAAGCTATACATTCCAGTGTTACAATGGCCATGTCTACATTTGCTTATTTTTAATTAATTAAACTGAGATTAAAACTTTAGTTCCTCAGTCACAGTTTAAGCACTCAATCATCTACATATGGCTAGTGTATACCACACTGGATAGAACAAAATTAGAACATTTTCACCATCGCAAAATGTTCTAGTGGCCAGTGCTGTTCTATGTGAAAGTTAATCTCCTTTGCACTGTAGTTCAGGCTTTTGCAGAAACTTTGACTTGCATACACCATTTATATCCTTTGGTATTATCATTATTCATATCATATAACTTTTTTATGTCTTTCACCCAAATAAATGCTTTTTTCTTCCAGGACCTTTCTTTTTAATGGCTCATTGAGAAAATATCAAGAAATATTTATTCCCCATAGTTAAAGGCCTGTGTGGTAAGCAAGATTCTGTTATTTATGTTTGCTATTTCTTTATGGTAACTAATATATTTCTCCTGATTCCTATGAATTCTTTTTTCTAATCCTCTGCCTGCTAAGTCAGCTCTGTCTTGCATAGTTGTTTGAATTTAAATTACCTAGCATTTTGCTTCACTATGGAAGATGTAGTGAATTCAATCATTGAAGGAAGGGACTATTGGGAAATAATGTGCCATAAGACTCCTATCTACTCTGTGACATTTTTATTCTTGCCTCTTCTTGCACATTAAATAAAAGTTATTGTACGTAGGGAGATGAATTAAGAAGAGGCCACAATACAATGTGACTAAAACTTCCACATTAGTTTCAAATGGGTTCATTTGAAGTGACTTAAATCATGGTTATGGTGGTAACATTCATTTTTTTGTTACAAGTCAGAGTTATATGCTTACTTCATTTATTCCTAAGGAGATAATGTTGAATATTTTCTAGAATTTTTAAAAAGTTAAAATATGAATAAATAGAAATAATAGCTTTGTGGCATAGGAGACAAAATCTAATCATTTTTCTATCCCTGTGGTTCCACAGATAATTAGTTTTCCTTGTAATTTCCTGGTAAGGCACTTCTTTGAATAAACTCTGGGCTGGGCTGGGTAGTTAGCATTCACAGTCTCTTTATTCACAATGCTGAGACTAAAAACTTGGTTTATGTTTGGAAAAAAAGAACCAAATATTCCCTTTTCCAGCTTTAACATTGTTTCCAAAGCCTTCTTTAGAGACTGTTGGAGTCAGGTGGCTCATTACAGTATGATTTGAATTCTAGTCCCACCCTTCCTAGCTGTGGAGAACAAAAAAGTTACTTAATATTGCTGTACTTCACTTTCTTCATCTCAAAAATTAATTTGATTGCTGAAACTACATCACTGGGTTTTCCCAAGGTTTAATAAAAGAGTTTTAAAACAGTGCCATTATTTTTCACCTGAGTTCCAGAACTAAAATCCTTTTTAAATGATTAAACTTATGAAACTGAAATGCAATTGTTATAGTCTGAATGATGGTGTCCCCCTAATACAATTCATATGTTTGAATCCTAATGCCCCATGTAGTGGTGTTTGGAGGTGATTAGACCATAAAGGTAGAGCTTATAAATGAGACTATTGTCCTTATAAAAGAGGCTCTAGAGAGAGCTTCCTTGGTCCTGCCATGTCCTGCAAAGACAGAAGTCAGTAGTCTGCAGCTTTTAAAAGGGCCTACTCTAGAATCCAAGCAATTTGGTACCCTGGAATTCCAACCTCCAGTATGAAGAGAAATTTAATTTCTATTGTCTATAAGCTACTTAGTCTTGGTGTTTTGTTAGAGTGGGTTGAATGGACTGAAAAAATTACTTACAATATAATGCACAGATCTAAAGTATATAGTTTGGGCAGTTTTAATAAATGCATAGACTGTGTAATCCACTATCAAGATAGAGGAGATTTCTGTCACCCTATTAAGTTCCCTTAGATTTTCACAATCAAACACTGCTTTCCCCACCCCAACACATATCGAGACAATCATTATTTGTATTTTTATTACCGCAGCTTATTTTTGTCTATTGTAAAATTTCATTTGAATGCAATCATAGAGTATATATATCCTTTTGTATCAGAATTTTCCCATTTTATATGAATTTTAATTAAATGTTTCATTATCTTCTGTAATGTTTATTCCATCCACATTTTATGGGAAGTACCAGTCTCTAACACATTTTTTAAATTATGTATAGAGACTTGTAAGTTTAACTATCTGAGACAATGACTTGGTGTTTTGGAAATGACTATTGTTCCTTGCTACATGACAATGTAAAATTTGGCAAGTTGTTTAAGCTCTGCGAACCCACTATCAACTTCAAATGATTGTTGTAATATTCCCCCCCCATGAGCTTTTATTAGGATAAAATAAAATTTTTATAAAATACCCACACTTGTGGATACTAAAATTGTCAGTCTTCTTCCCTTTAGGTCAATTAGTCTCACAATTATAACCTGCCAGTAGTTTTGGTCAATTAAGTGACTAACCATACGCTAAGTATGTGGCTGTGTTCACTGCTAAGTAGACTCATGAGATTTTTATTGCGTAAGAACAATTTTATGTTTATTTATCTACAATGTATAGAGCATTCTGTTAACTATGCTAATCTTCATTGTATCCCTTATAAAAAATTTTAAGATATCTTTATTTTACAGATAAAGAAACCAATACCTAATGTGTTTCAGTAATTTGTCCAAAGGCATCCAATTACTTTAAAATCAGACTTTCTGGTGCTGAATTTTACATACTTCATGGAATGATGCTGTGTCTCTTGGAGAACCCAGAAACAGGACAGAAAGACGTGTGCATTCTCCAAACCTCTCCACATGCCTCTGCCCTCTGCCAAGGTCATGCTGGGCCTATGGTCCAGTACTTCCTTTGCGCACTTATTCATCAGCTGGTGTAAGTTACTCTGCTCACTTGAAACACACTAATAAACCTTCCAAGGGTCACTATAGGCTTTGCTGCATTCTCTTTCCACTGTACCATGACAGCTGACAGAATCTAAGATTCTCAATTAATCTGAATTTCTGAATAACTATGCAAAAATAATATGTTACATAACAAAGAAAATATGTTGCAACTGATATTTTGCTATTGTTTACTTATTTCAAAAGAACAGAAGTCCTTTAAATAAGATTAAAAAGAAGGTTATCTTCAGATATTAGGGTTGACTGGACTGGTGGTCTCCGTTGGCTACTTTTCATTCAGGAATGAATATCTGTATAATTAGGATATCAATTTCAAAGATTATTGAATTACTAAGAGCATATGTTTTAGTGATGGATAAAAACACTCCCATTTTGTGCAATAATGCTGCTATTATTTAAAACTCTGATATCAGTTGAAATTTTATATTAAAGTAATAAATTTTTAACCCAGCTTCACAAAAGCAGAGCTCGTTTTTAATACTGCCATCTCTGTTTGTCTGCTGAAACTTATACACTTAATCATTTTATCACTTGCAAATACTGGTATTGATAAACTACCTTTCATTGTTTTGTCTACTTTTTACAGTTTCTTTATTCTTTTTTCTTGCTTTAATTTACAAAGGACCTAATTTTCTCTGAACAGAAATTCTTTCAAATTAAGTTATTTGGTATTTTCACCCACATTAAGACCTAAGATTATTTTGCCCTTAAAAATAGTGTTTCCTGTCATTTGTGGGCTAGGAATGAGTATACTGTTGGGTTAAGAACCTGGTTCAAAGTTGTGGAGATTTGTTCATTCTTCCCAACTGGTCTTTCTTGTACTGTATTTTCATTTACCATCGGAATTACCATTTCTAGAAACTAAGTCCTGGAGACTCATTCACTGTCCAGAGAATGAGATAAATGCCATAACAGTGAAATCTTTCTTCAATTGTGTCTTTGTCCCTACATCCCATACTCCAGTATGCAGGATTCTTCAAAGACATATTTTATACCTTTGCTAAAAACACCACAGTTTTTCATGCCCTAAATGTTAAATTTCCATGACCTAAAATTACATTTATCTCTACCCTATATTAGTTTATTAGAGGTACCATAACAGAATATCACAGACTAGATGGCTTAAACAACAAAAACGTATTGTCCCACAGTTCTGGATGGTAGAAGTCCAAGAGAAAGAAGTTGTGTGACAGGGTCAGCATCCTCTGAGGTCTTTCTTGCTTACTTATAAACACATTCTTATTGTCTTGCCCTCAGCCTCATGTGGATTTTTCTGTGTTCTCACCCCTGGTGTGTCTCTTAGTCCAATCTCCTTATTAGGAAATTAGTCTGACTGGATTGGGGCCCACCCTAATGGCCTCATGTTAACTTAATCACCTCTTAAATGACTCCATCTCCAAATGCCGTTGTTGCATGTGAGGAAGTAGGACCTAAATTTTCTACTTGGATTTGGGAGGAGCACAATTTAGCCCATAACAGATCTAATTCATTAATGTCTATTGTTCTTCAGGATTCAGTCTTCTGCGAGCTTGCCTCAGTTAGTTACTAACTGTAGTTAGTAACATCCATAGTCCTTAGCACTTATCTTAATTAAACTCTATGGTACTGTAATAACTAATGTTATTGGCTAACAATTTTTTTTCTTAAAGGTCCAGGTACAAATATTTAAGACTTTTCACACCAGTCTCTGTCACACTTACTCATGCTTTCATTATATATAAAGGAAATTAGAGAACTTTATCCTTACCTAGACTTGAGTCTATGATGGCATCATAAGCTCCCAGTATGAGAATTTTTCTACCAATTTTTTTTTTTTTGAGACTAGGTCTCACTATTTTTGCCCGTGGAACTGCAGGCTCTTGTTGCCCGGGGTACCACAGACTCAAGCAATCCCCAGCCTCAGCTTCCCAGGTAGCTGGGATGACAGGTGCGCGCCACCACACCCAGCTGTATTTTTTTGGAACTAGGTCTCACTATGGGCTCCAGGTGGGACTCGAACCACGATCCCTAGCCCCGGTCGCTTCATAGGCTGAATCTTACAGGCACGAGTCACCGTGCCCCGCCGAATTTTTCTACCAATTTTACTTTGGATTTGAGCTAGAATAAAATATCTACCTTAGCATGAATTCATTTATTTCTTGTATACAGTTCATGGAACAATACATCTTGCTTTCAGGTGTTATTTGGCCTCCACAGTCTAAGATATTGGGTTTCATTACTAACACTACTAGTTGTGAGCTCCACAGAAAGCTACTGAATTTCCTGAACTGCAAATTCCTAATTTTTTAAATGAAGAGTTGAACAGAAAGTATTTTCAATGGGGGGGTGAGTTGGCTTGGCATTGAAACACTAAAGTGCTTTTCAATGAAAATCTCAGGTATCTGACCAGGAGCACCTTATGATAATCCAAAATAATTCCAAATGTTTCCATATTTCTGGGTTTTGAACATTGTGCACAATCTCTTATGTCTCTAGAATTCTACAATCTTGTAACCGCAGTATTTTTTTCCAGTTAAAGATCTAACAGATGCTTCTTCATCTCAGATCTAAGCTAATAAGAAAGTTCAGAAACCAGGTTTTGTTTTGCCAGTGTCTGATATTACGCATTCTGACTTTACTTTATCTTTGTATTTTGAGGGCCGACCCGGAGGACCCATGGGTCATGTCCCACCTGACTCGCCTTTGCGAAACCCCAGGATTCGCGTCTGAGGAGCAGCAGGGCGTTCGCCATGGCTGCGCTTCTTTGGGTTCCGAGGAGCCCCGGGCCCTGAAAGGGGTCGGTGTGGGAAGTCGTCGCAGACGTGGGTGGATCAGTGTCTAGCCTGAAGGGCATGCGGTCCCCAGGAGGAGCCAGGCTCTGCCTGGGCGGGCTTCTTGGAAAACCTTCGAACTGAGGCCTGAGGGGTGAGTGGGTCTTACGCCCCGTGTTCCTTACACCCGTTCTATGACAGGCGGGGGCGGAGGGAGGGAGACCTAAGGCTGTCATCTTAGAAGACAGGGACCCCCCCACACTGAGCTCGGAAGAGCGTGTGCACAGAAATGACTGCGGCAGGACTGAGAAATGCCTACAGTATGTATACCCAGAGTGCTGAGAAGACGCCGACCAACTTGGGAGTGAAGGTGGACCTCCGTACGTACTGTCCATTTGGACAAGCGGGTGGGGGGGCGGGGAGAGGGAGGTGAACCTATGGAAGGTAAGGCGAGGTCCTGGGCCCTGAGAAACAGACCCTGGCTAGCAAGGCAGAACCTAGCAGGAAGTAGAACTCCCGGGTCTGAGATGGGGAAAGATGGGGTCGGAGGGGGGGGGGGGGGGGGGG
>PVHY01001907.1:0-30702 GCA_004024945.1 Uropsilus gracilis | reverse complement strand
ATCTCAGCTCTTTCTGCAGTTTCCAAAATGGTAGCCACTAGACACATGTGCCTATTTTAATTTTAATTAAATTTGAAATTTTAGTATCTCAGTTATTAATGTGGCTGTGTTATGATGAAATGGCTACAATTTTAGATAGCCAAATACAAGATACCATCCTCAAACCACAGGAGGTTTTTTACAATCTCTTCTTAGCAGCTAAAATTGATTCAGTCTATGGTGAGCAACATTTCATTTTATTCAGTTAATTTTTAATACTGAGAAATTTCATTATATCCTAATTATTTAGCAATGAAACTCTTTGCCCTACCTACCCCAGAAAACTGAAAATGTATTGTACTCAGTAAAATATAAACTTGACAATTAAGATATTTCAAATATGTGTGTAGAGGATCAGAATCTAGAAGAAGAGGCAAACATGATTTGTGTGTGTTTATATATTTTTTTCAAAAAAAAATTTTGATTGGACAAAAAATATTTTACATCATTGTACACTCCGAGGTTGATTTTTTTATATATATACTCAGGCCTAAGAAGATCTAGTTTTCTGTTACTAAGAGCTTTGAGAATACAGGCATTACCACAATCATCTCTTCCTTTTATACATATCCAGTCACTCAAGACCAAAAAATAAAATCGCTTCAATTTGGCACAGGCCTTTTTGATTGTGTAAGTTCACTTGCTGAAGAAAGTCTACTTGGCTGCCTGGTATCAGGACAGACAAATGTGTGACTTTGGGTCTCTCACTCTTTTTAGTCTCTGGGAATTTCACATGGCTATTTCCTGTCCCAGAAGACAGGATTGGGACTTGAAATCTCAGCGTGGATGAGGCAAGTGCAAAATCACAGGTAGGTTGATGAGTCTCTCATGATCACATGTGCTATGTTTTAATTAGTGGAACTTTTCTTATCTCCACGACTGTATTTTAATTGCCCATGGGGCAGTCTGGCTTCTTAGATGAAGAGTCACAGAATACCTCAGAGACTCCATTGATTTATTGCTGCTTATGCAAAGGTTCCAGATGGTTTTCTATCCTCACAGCTTTAACTCAATTCACAGTTATAGGTTAGAGACCTAGAGGTAAGAGGCCAAACTGACTATCAGGTTCTTTTACCAAAGTCTAATTGCGAGAATCCATTCCTCTATGAATAGTCCTTTAAATGGGTACATAATTATTTCCTCTATTTGTGAGACAGTTATACCTGTACTGATGTTTGTGCCTGAGAGTAGGCTAAGAATTTTATATACATATTTCCTTTGGTCCATTTGCTCTATTATCAGTGCTGGTCTCATAGATATTAACAAATTTACTAAAGATGTTGCACAGCTAAGAAGGTATAAGACTCAGATTTGAACTAAGGCAACCTCACTTCAGTTTAAATGTACACATACACACAAACACACATGCAATTCCATTAAATGCTTGATGTGGCTCATAATGCTTGCTGTGACTCATAATGATGTGCATCAATTTTTCTAGCAAATCTCTTGCTCTTTAGGATATTCACTTCTGTCCCCCACAAAAAAAAAAATGAATCAATTCATTATTCTTCTCCAAATTGCAATTCCAAGAGAGGAAATCTGGTTGTCTCAACAAATATTCATCTTCTCTGTTTGGGCACAATCCAGAATCCCCACCGCCACGAGGATTTACCATAGAAGATGATTGACAGTGTTATACCAGGTACCCAGTACCCAGGTTCAGTCAGCTGGGCGGGAGGGACAGTTCAGAGTAAGGTAAAATAAATGCAAAATGCTGCTCATCTAAACCAAAACTTCTGTAGGACTGTTTCCCTCAGTTGGGGTGGGGTTTCAGCTGTTGTTATTAATTTCTGAATTCTAATCACTTTGAAACATGACATTTTTTGTTGCTGAAGTTCCCATTTGGAATTTAGTTAAGGCTTTCAAGCCTTCGGTTCTTATTCTTTTTTGCCTTCTCTGCCACATAATCATTGTCACATAAGCTCTGGGATTCGTAAAGTGTCTGTGTAAGGTAAGCGAGTTAGTCAGATTTTCCTTCATTAACCTGTAAATCCTTCACCTGGGGTATTGCATCTTCCCCATGATTGTGTGGCCCATTGGTTGTGAGCATGTGTAAGTGAGCACACCTGGGACTAGAAGAGAGGCTAAAAGAACACACAAAAGGCAAACGAAAGGACACACACAGGATTGGAGAGCATGAGTGGACACCAGGGAGACCCAGAGAGTGTGAAGATTCCTAGGGAGCTGGGGGCCTCACCTACCTGCCAGTACCCCCCCCCCAACACTCCCTGCCCTGGCCTGCTCTGCCTTGTGTGTCTAGAACTAATAAAGAACCTATGCAGATTGGTGAGCCAGCCTGTGCACTGCATCAGTTGTTTGCCCCTACAATGGCAATGAGAATTGGTTATACTACAGTCTGTTAGCATCTTCCCTAATTACTGGTTCTTAGCTCTTGACTGCACAGTGGATTCACTCGGAGAATTTAGAAAGTATATATTACAGAGTTTCACATACCTTATAAAATTCATATTTAATTGTTTTGTGAAGTCTTGGGGGTGTGAAATATGTGCCCCAGGTGGATGCCCAGGTGATCAGTTCATCTACAGCCAGGGTTTATCACCACAATGTGGTTCCTTACCAACAGCATGGGAAGTATATGAAAACTTACCAGGAATTCAGACTTTGGGCCTTATTCCAGATGTGCTGAATTAGAAACTCTTTAGGTGATTCCATGAAGACTCATGTTGCAGGACCACTGGTCCACACTGAGTTACTTAATCTACAGTAACTCTTCAGTGAATCACATCTCAAGTCTTTGAGCTGAATCTTTTGGAAATGGGCTAGTAAATCCCCTTTGTCACACTGCCTTCATAAGAACTACATTGGGTTGTTTTATAACTTGAGAGAAGGTTAATTGCTTTGATCATTTTTGTAACCCTCAGTCCATTTGTTTATGATTATTAATAACCAAAATAACATAGCAGAGTCTAGTCCTCTCAGTGGACTCCGCTTATTATTTTGTTTTAAAGATGATTGTTTTCCTAATTGTTTCAGACAACCATTTTCCCCCACACCTGTTCCATGACATGATAAATTGGCCAAGTGTTAAGCAGTTGTTTATTCTATCTTCAGCTACCATGGTAAAATATTTCAGTTTTGTGGGGTTTCTGGAGGGAAGCAGTGGGAGAGAAAGATTCAACAATTATGTGCCTAGATTTTTAATGCTAAGAATTTACATAAACACTTTTTCTTTTAAAGTACAACAAATTCAGGATATAGTGCAATCACTGCTACTGTAATTGTTTATAAATCTGAACCCACTAAACACTGAGCTCTGAGCACCATTGAAGGGGGGCTGTGAATCTTATTCTATTCTGTCTAGAAAGGAACTCACTGATGTGTAGCAAATACTGAACACTAACTAGTCACATCTGAGTATCATGTTTGTCTGAGGCCACACGCTATTGACATTATCCAAAGATAAATCAGACAGGGCATTAGAATCTTAGAGTAAACAAAGGTATCTCATATGGTGTATGACCAGCATCTGTGATATTGTGCCCTCCCCATGATTGTATATGCCTGGCCCAGTGGATGTGGGCATATGTGAATGAGTGCACTGAGCCTGGGAGGAATGGATAAAAGGGCAACATCACTGCAGTGTGGGAGAGCATAGGAAATAAGAGGAGAACATGAGAGAGAGAGAGAGAAAGAGAGAGAGTGGAGAGAGAGTGGAGAGAGAGAATGCCAGAGAGAGAAATTCTAGAGAAAGAGCATGAAGATTCTGGAGGGTTGAGGCTCCCTTGCCAGTCCCTCCAGCCTTTACCTCCCCTAGCCCCAACCCTGCCCTACCCTGCTCTGCCTGGAGTTCTGTGAAACTGCTAGAACGAATAAAGAACCAACCAAGAGCCTGATGCTTGCACTGCAATTGTCACGAAAAGGGTGCTTACTGTACAGATAGGAAAGCACAACACTTCATGAGTTTAGACGTGCTCCCTTGCAGAATGGAACTGATTCTCCCGTTCCCATGGAAGCTTGAAAAAACTCAATACTGTCTTGTAATGAATGGGATGTAAACCATACATTGTAACAATACAATTCTTATAATAGTTGATATGGAATCAATATACACTTGATTCTTCTATTTTGGGGACTAAAATACCCAGGGTTGGATAGGGTAGAGGAGAGCTGTGGTCTCCCATGAGGAGCCTGTTTCCCAGGGACTTCTTAACAATAGTTTTTTTTTTTAAGTTCTATCTCTTCATACTCTAATTAAAAAGCATAGGAGGTGAATTATAAAGAAGGTTCTTGAAAGGTCACACCATATTTCAAAAGCAAAGTTGGAACTAAGAGTGGCGGGAAGGGTCGTATGGAGCTAGAAAAAAGATTTAAAAAGAGAGTTGTCTGGATATCTGGATGCCCATTGGTAGAAGAATGGATTGAGATGATATGTAAATTCACATTATCAATTCTATTCAATAAGGAGGGTAGATGAGATGCTGTTATTTACAGTTAAATGAAGAGTTTGAGGGAGTTATACATAATAAAGCAAGTCAGAATGACAAAAACAAATATTGCATAGTTACATAGCAGGCAAGTCAGCAAAGTAAAATAATTCTAAAAAATAGCAGATATTGAAAGATGAGGTGAGATTCCTAAGATTAAGAGTGGGGGGGAGGGAGAAAGGGTCAAAGAGTAGTGGGGAAAAATGATTTTAAAAAAGGAAGTTGCCTGAAAACAGAAGAATCACTTTTCTAGGCACCTCAGTTCATCATGACAGGTCAAGCTAAATAGGTCTGGCTTCAGGGAGAGGGAGTAGAGCACCAAATTGTGGAGTGGATGAGATGACCATTCTGGACATCTCAACCTTCAGAGAATTTAGGAGAATCCATGAAGCAGTGAAAATTCATAAACACTGTTGAACATAAGAATCTTAGAACAGAACAGAACAGAATTTCCTCTGTGACCCAGCTATTGTTATGTTTGACGGGTGTTTTGGTAAAGAACAATGCATCTTGAGCTGAAGAAAACACACAAAGAACCATACCTAACCATTTCTAACTCAAGGACATAATTACCTTTTTCTTTGATGAATAATGAATTTGGGGTCTCCTGATTACTCTAGTCAGTTGTTCTGTTACCTTATTCTTCCTCCATATTTTCCTACCTCTACAAGTTACAAACCATTTTCTTCTATTTCCCCTCACCATTTAGTTTCAACTTTCTCTAATTAAATGGCTGCCTATCATCGCCAGTCCAATTGTATCAGGATATATTAGATAACATCATTTTATCACTATATAAAAATATGGCTTTCTTTTCCAACACTAGGTTCCTAGCAAGCACATAAATTTTCCTAACTAAAATAAAGACTTTCCAGTTATTACAGGAAATTGACCTTTAGAACCCTCCTTTGAGTTTCTATTATGAGCCAAGGTAGCTCTTGCCTAAGGCCCTTGCTTTTCCCCTATCTGGAACATTCTTTCTCTTCCTTTTCACTGAGTTAATGCCCACTCATCCTTTAGTAATAATACAATATGTTTTATAAATATTTTGTTCTAATTTTTAAATTTGTTCTCATAAAAATGGGAAAAAAAACAAAAACAAAACTCAACAGTATCATCAAAACTGCAGCACTATTTATAATTGCAAGGACATGGAAGCAATGGAAATACCCAAAAACAGATGACTAGATGAAAAAAAATGTGGTATATATACACAATGGAATATTACTAATCAATTAAAAATGACAAATTGGATGATTTTATGATAACAATAATGGACTTAGAAGAAATTATATTAGCAAAAACAAGTCAAAAAGAAAAAGACAGAAACCAAATGATTTCACTACTATATGGGACATGGGAAAGATATACAAAAATCCATGAAGAAAAGTCAAAACAAGTCAACAACCAAGTTGAAGTACACAACTTGGGGAGGGGGGTGGGATAGGGTGAGAATGGTCAGGGAGGGGGAGTGAACCCCAGAGATCACAGAGATGTGAGATATATATATAAATAAATTATTTAAAATTAAAAAAAACACAAAATTTTTTTCCAACCATTGAAAGTTCCAATCCATGAATGTCAACAAGAAACTTTGAACAGGTACATTTTCCTTCTGACTCACCTATCTGCAAATTCTAATAGCCCTTAATTATTAACATTGAGAAGATATCTTTAAATGTTCTTCCTTAGTACTTTTAAATGATACTAAAGTTTTTGTTTCAAAGAAAGCATTTTAAGTTAAATAAAGCATTTCAGGTCTCTCTTCTCCTTACATTTTTCATATGTAGGTGCATATTTTTGAAGCTGTTATCTATAAGTATAATAATTGCTGCCTTCCTTTTCCACATTTTCAGAAGTTCTTTATCCACTGTCATCCCTCTCCACTTTTTGTCATTAGTATCCTGGAGGGATAAAAGAGTACTTTCAAAATAAATGCAACTATGGTTCAAAGTTCTAATGTTGAATACATCTCTGGATATTTCTCAAGACACATGTGATTCTGGCTTCACTTTTTTTTTTTTCAAGTCACTATAACAATATCATACAAATTAAATATGAGTATTTTGGTTTTTTTCAGATTGCAAAATACTCTGGAAACTAGAATAACAAAGACAGGTTTTGCAATTATTACTCAAAAATTAATACCCAAGTGTCATTTCCCTAAATAATCACCTTTCTTCACTCCTCATTTAGATTAAATCTCTTTTATAATCTAAAGTTCTGCAAATTATGACCTTGGAACCAAATCAAACAAGACTTTTATTTTTTTTACAAATAAAGTATCAATGGAACACGTATAATCTTCATTATATATAAACTATGGGAGTTTTTGCAATATACTGGTAAGGTTGTAGTGGCATAAAAGTCTAAAATAGTTCATCCTGAATTCTTTACAGAAAAAGTTTGCAAGTTATTAACTCTTTATACAGGTCTTTCAAAATCCTAATGCATAAGTACATAACTTGTGATTACTTCATTAACATTACTCTTACGCTATCCTTTAAAGTCCCATGAAACTGCATTTATTGTCCTTACTACCATATTCCCAGAATCTAGACTACTGTTGGCATACAGTAATTGCTCAATAAACTTGCTACTTAAGTAGTTATATTATTCAAAATGATAATTTAATAGCAAAGACTGCCTCTGGGCTAGGTCTGCAGTTCTATTTAAAGCTGTAACATAATGGTGAACTGTAAATGGGATAACACTCAAAGGGCTCAGCATAATGTCTACACCATGAAATGTGCTGAGTAAATGTTAGTTCTGTTTATGCAAAATTCTCCCACTTGCCTTTAGAAACCCTATAGTCTTTGCCATTGGGAAACAGTCTGTAAATACACAAAAATATTAGAAAATACTTTCATTCTACAACATATGTTTATTAAGTACCTACTTCATGCCCACTTTCCTTATTTCATGGCTTCTGAGTTTTATGACTCTCGATTTTTTATTATTTTACAAAGATGGGTCTTATAGAAAAGAGGACCAGTGGAAAAGTTAGTAGTCATACCAAAAAATAGTAATTCTTCATTTGTTTGTGTTGAAATCTCCTGGAGGAACTGTTAAAATATCGTGTCTAGGCTCCATCCCCAGAGGTTCTGGTTTTATCAGCATAGGGAAGTGTTTTTACTACTTTCCAAGTGATTCTAATATGTAGCTAGGAGTAGAACTCTAAATCTTATCAGTTAAGAAGTACTCAGTGAATATTCTGAGACTGAGTCAATGGCCAGATCACATATGACAAGAGCTCTGACCCACAATCTCTGCAAACACAAGCAGGATTTAGTTAATAATTGCCAACTTCACAATTCCTCAACACAACCCCCCCAAATCAGGACCAACCAAAGTCAAACATATCCTCTAAGAAATCAGGCAGGATGCAGTGCTTCTACTAAGCCTTTCTCCAGTGTCCCCTTGTTAACAACCTCCAAACAGTGCATACTCACAGTTTCCCTTCTTTTCACTACAAAATTTTCCTATATTTCTGGTTAAATTTAAGTCTCTACCTAACCCAAGTGACTGTTGCTAATCCCCTTCCTATATCAAAATCTGGATGAAGAGCCCGTTTGGATCATGGTCTTCATTTATTTACAGCACTATTTTTCATATTACTGTAACTAGTGTTGCATATATAAATAACATACTTTGTTTCTCTTACAACTAGGAAAATCATGTAAACTCCCACTGAAATTAGGAAATACCTGTGAAAACAAGGATTCAAGGGTATCTCAGACAACAAACAGACAGGGGCCATTGGATCTTTAAAGATCAGGAATGGCAGACTAAAGTGAAAAAGAATATTTTAATGCACAGTGATTGTTCCCATTTTTTCTCTTTTCTCAATTATTTCTTTTTGGTTTAGACCATCCACTTCTGTATCCCAGCCCATATGGCAGAATAACTACTGCCAGCTATCCCGGGTTTGTATTTGCTCAATAAAAGACAAAAAATTTAGGCCTACCAGAACATTATTCTGATTCCAAATCCCCAAAGAAGAATTCTATTGGCGCATGTTGATTAAGTCTGTCTCCTACTGCCTCACTGTAACCACAAGGGTTCCTGGAAAATGTCAATGCCCACAGTAAACAAGAAGGGTGGTAGAGGGCACTTAACACACCTGTAATAATTAAAAAGCAATTTTGTTTAAATTCTAGACTTGTGCAAAACCCATTGTTCAGCTGTTTTTTCATCTGCCTAGTGGTTTTGGGTTTCTCTGTTAAGGCTTGCTTTGTATAATATGTAACTGCTGCTCCATTTTCAGGCGTCTTTGGGTCATTTAACATTTTGAGTAAAGTAATCCTTGAGATCATGGTATCTGAGACAACCCTTGCAATTGACTCTGTACTTTACAAGTTCATGTATTTATGGAAGTGTACCATTGAAATCATGTGAAAGGGGGCAAGAGCCTCCAACCATCAAGCCCCAGGACAGCATTTTTAAGATGCAGCTTCTACCACCCAGGTTCCCTCAGGTTCATAGTACCCACACCTAGGAGTTGCCAGTCAAATGCTGTGTTAACAACCAGGTTTGTTTTCAAGGGAATATTAGCAGTGCCACACTCTTCACACTGGACAATCTTCTGCCAGCCACCATGGCTCCTTGCCACCACCAGCTCACTCTTCCAGTGGGCTTCTGCCCAGCCTGATCATTCGGACTACTCTACCTGCCTGCCATTCTCATGTCTTTCCTCTCCCCAGAAGTCTCTCTTCTTTCATATATATGTGTGTGTGTGTGTGTGTGTGTGTTTTCCCCTAAAAGTCAACAACTCCAGTTTCCCTCTACATACCCTCTACTGGCATCAATGCCTAAATTTTAATACTGCCCAAATCAGGGCCCCAGTTTCACCATCTGTGTTCATGCCTTCGCCAAGTCCCACTATCCTAGAGAAATACACTTCACCTATTACTGGATAAAAAGTTGTCACGTCCAAGCAAGCATATCATCTGGGCAGACTTTATATAAGTCCCTCGATCATTGTGCTCAGGAGACTGAGTGTTTAGACAGCTTGTTTAAGACACCCAAATTTTGCATTACCTCTATCTGTGCTCATTTTTTTGCCTCACTTGTCTCTCACTTTAAGAGCCCACAGGGATACAGAATTAGCTGAGAGGCATAGAGTAAAAGAATGTCTTGAGGGGGAATGATCTCAGAGCTATACTATTCTAGCCAACTCAGATTCTAAATTCTGGGCAACATAAGAGACAATTAAGCTTAGGTGTATGCCATTTGCTTTGTTGGTAAATATAAATTGCAGACTAAAGTTTTGAGATACTTGCTCAAGCTAAAACAGAGAATACTGTGCTTTTCCCATTAAATCATATACCTAAGTGCAGAAGAACCCATAGTATTACATTGAGAATTGATGCTTTCAAAGGAAACTTGGAGAAAAGTGCTGGTTCAAATGTTTCAGCCACTATAACTATGTAAATCTGCCTTGAGTCTTGTTATCAAACATTTACCAAAGACCTGCCATATTTGCCATCATGCAAAATAATATAGTTTTATACTTTCTTCAACTGCAAAGTTCAATTAAAGGTTCATACGCACAGGTTAATAGGCACTTGCCTTCTGCTTAAATGTATAGTTCTAAGTAGGCAGCCGTATTTCCAGTTGGCTAAGAAGTTTGCTCATCTCTAAGCAGAGAAGGCAGGAATTTTTCATTGGTTATGTAATTCCAGAGTTCATAGTCTTTTAGCTCTTTCAAGGCCTTGGGACTATCTGAGTTGACATTTCCCAGCCAGATATTTTAGGATACTTTGCACAAGATCATCTTCCCTTTTCATTTGTAGCTCCTCTTGTAATAGTTTGAGTCTGCACTGCACTGATTCTACACTAGATTTATTAGGTCTTAGCACTAAAGACCATGACCCAGGTGAGAGGGACTGTGTTTCCTTTCATCTGCTTAGTCACATAAGCGCACCAAGACACTTAGATGATTTTGTCATGATTTCTTCATCAATAAAAGAGACATAATATGGAAAATGATGTAATAAAATGATTAAAACACAATGTAAAAGTCTTAAAAACAATTATTAAACACCTATTGTCTACCATATGCTCTTTACCAAGACCTGCAATGATGTAGCAAATACAGACATGGCCTCCTCCCATATGGATCTATTTGTATCTTCTTGGAAAATTCTGTATAAGGATTTAAAAGTCACACAAGCAAATGTAAACTCTAGCCGTAGGAAATGAGATCAGACAGAGGTATGAGGTGTTATAATAAAAAGCAGCAATCTAACAGGAGAATCTGACCTAGCTTGCAGATCAGAAGCTTCCCTTGCACCAGTGATCAACATAAAGTGTCACACCTGTAGTTGTGAAGGAGGCTTTTCTCCTATGGAGTAAACTATAACTGGTAATACATAAACCCATCTTAAATCTTATGCTTCTACTGAATGAATCAAGTCAGAATGGGAAAACCTTACTGAAGCCACTGAAGTTTGAGACAAAATAATAAACATTTTTATGCATGGGTCCTTAGTTTCTAGTAATAAATTTGTCCCAAATTTCCCTAAATTTTAATCAAAATGTATTTCAAGGAAAATTAGATTTATATGCTTCCACTTTGTCCCTCTTAATTCTTCACCATTTTGTTCTGGGAGGTAACCTAACAGTCCAACAGTTTGGGTCCATTTCCAGATTTTGTCAAAAATGACAAATAATTAAATTGTATCTGACCAACCATTATTTTTCTAAAGGCAAAATTAACTTGATTTTCATCTTTTCATCATCAGTATCAATTTGAAGTCACTCTTTAAAACTCTTGAACTAAATGATAACATATATTATCAACAAGAGCTGTAAAATTTGGGGGGGTGGGGCGATGAGTTTTGCCAAGATTTCTATGACATTTCAGTTAAAGCTAAAGTTGAATAAGATTCTATGAATTTTTCTATAACAGAGAACTAATTATATGGAAATATGGGCTCATTGGTGTGGAGTTGATCAGGCTTGTTCTATCATTAGCCTCTATGACTAGCACCTGTGGTATTGCACCCTCCCTATGACTGTGTCTGTCTGGGACCAGTGGGTGTGTGCGTGTGTGAGTGGGCACAGCTGGGCCTAGGAAGAGACACTAGAAGGGTGGCACCACCCAGAGTTGGGGCATTGAGCACCAAGAGGAAAGCTTGTGGAAGAGAGCGTGCAAATGCAAAGGTAATGCAAAAGAAAGCCCATAGAAAGAGTGTGCAGATTCTTGGGGGGAGTGCCTCCACTCTTTTCTGCCTCCCAGCACCCTGACCTTAACCCCATTGGCCTGCTTAGCCTGCTGTTGGCAAAACACCCACAAACACTTCATCCTGGTGAAATCATCTTAACTCAATAGTGACTTTAGTTTTCCGTTTCACCGCACAACCTCCTCCACCAATACCCGGGTTTCTTCAGTCCTCTAGTTATTATTGCTTTAATAACACTTGGTAATAAATTTTTTAGCCTATTTTGCAGCTCATAATTTATCCATGAGATTATATTAATGTAGATTCCACTGTTAGTCTCTAAGTTCCTTGGAGGCAAGTATTGTGAGCCAGTTCCACTTGCTCTTCATGCAATTTTTTCAAAAAATACAGAGTGCTTACTCATGGTCAAATTCTATTACAGGAATTAAAATATTGCCTGGGATGTAGGAGTCAATAAAATATTTTGTATTGTAAAGCACAATTTCTCTGTCCCTTACAAAGGCAAGAAGAAAAGCAATATATGGAATTTCCATGAGGTAGAACCAACCATGTTTTTAAATCTTTCCAAATATGCTACTTTCCTTGTCTTTCCTCTTCCACATCTTTACACCACATCTTATGAGGTTATTTTTTGTTTTCCCAGCCATAAGTGGTCAGATCCTCCTATGATATCTTATAGTTCTCTTCCTTAACAAGAGACAACACTTACTAAGTCTGTGGTAACTCGCTTACTCTCCTTTCTGGGCTTGCAAAATCCTTAAGGGTAAGATCTGTGAGTTGCACACTGGCTCTCCTACAGGTTTTATCATGGAGACATTCAAATATTTGGCATGTGTTGATATTAACTAGTTAGCAATGGTAGTTAGTAGCTATTCATAAGTAATATCTTTAAATATTTCTTCATGCTATTTGATATACTTTTGCATTTTATAGAATTTTAAGGCCGAGAAGCTAGGAAATCAATGTTTCAGCCAGAAAAGAAGTGGATTCTTAATGCACTACCAAAAGTCAAGACTATCTGCAACCCTGATGCCTACAAACAGTACTTCAGTGAATGCTGCCATAGCAACACACAGCAGTGCTTTGTCTTATTCAATTATCAGTTAACCTACTGAAATATGACTGTATGTCATATTGTATAAATAAATGCAAAATAACTAGCATAAGACTGGAAAAGATATATTATTTTTGTTAAATGTATGATATTTTTGCTCTGCTCCATCCCACCATTATGATTTCTGAAGTACCTTCTGATCTGGGGATCAGAGTATCCTATGATACCCAAGTTCACTCTCAAGAAGCAGAAGTGCCTTGTTGGACCACATCCAGCACATTTATCTATTTATCATAGATAAATGCCTTGTCACAGTTGAATGCTAAATGATGTGCCATGGATGCTTGAGTGTTGTCAGGGTTTGCAGAAGAGACTTTTTCAAAAAGTTTTCACAGCAACACAACCAAAGATCATTCCTTAAAAAAGGTTATATTCAGTCAGAAAGAGAGGAAAGGACTCCTCCAGATGATACAATCTGGATGTCTGGAAGGAAAAAACATCTTCTGTATAAATAAATCAAAATGCTGGCTTCAGACTTATTCAAAGTCTTTGAACTCTAGCAAATTTACTTGAATATTTGAAGGAAGGCCCAACTACATTTCAGTAATAACTGGATAGAGAAAGCATGCCTATTGTTTTTGCTTATCTTGAAAACAATTCTCAAAATGCTGATGATTTTCTTTTTAATTTTTTTATTACATGTATTTTACATCGTTATACACCCCAAAGTTCTCCCAACACCATGTCACCCATGAGCCATCATCCTGATCCCTTGTGCTTATCCCTCCCCTGATTACCCCCTTCCTCCCCCTCCTTAGCTGTATGTTTCAGTTCTGTTGCCAGTTTGTTCTAGTTTTTTCTTGTCCTTTTGTTTGTTTTCCCTATATCCCACATATAAGTGAGATCCTCCAGTATTTCTTTTTCTTTCTGGCTTATTTCCATAAATATGATTCCTTCTAGCTCCATCCATGTTGTCACAAATGATGTAAGTTTGTCTTTTTTGATTGCTGACCACTATGCCATTGTGTAAATAAACAACTTTTTGACACATTCATTAGTTTTGGGGCATTTGAGTTGTTTCCATATCCTGACTATTGTAAATAATGCTGCAATAAATGTGGGAGTGTAGGTTTCCTTTTGAATTAGTATTTTTGAATTTTTTGGTGAAGTGTAATTACTGGATCTACTGGTAGTTCCACTTTTTAGTAGTTTGGGAATCTCCACACAGCTTTCCATAATGGCTGGACCAGTTGGCACTCCCACCAGCAGTGTTAAAGTGTTTCTTTTACTCCACATCCTTGCTTGCTTTTGCCTATCTTTTTCATATGGGCCATTCTTACAGGTGTGACATGATATCTCATTGTGGTTTTGATTTGTGACTGCCTAATTATAAATGGTGTTGAAAATGCTGATGATTTTCAAAGAACCACCCACAAATACTGATATCCAGTCAAAAGGGGCAGAAGTCGCCAACCAACAAGCCACGGGGTGGGGGGTGGGGAACCTCTTGAAATGCAGCTTCTGCCATCCAACTTTCTTCAACCAAGCATAGCAGTTGTCACTCAAATACAGTTCAACAACTGGGTTTTATTTACAAGGAAATTAACCAGGAAGATGAAGGCCCTCATAGTCACAAGTGGCCAGTTATCTTACCCCAGTCACCATTTTCAGTCCCAAAGGTCTCAAAAACACATGTCCAAGATGGTGCCCCTTTTGCCCCTCCAAATCTGAGGCAGGCACTCTGCAAAGTCCAGTCTTTCTCCAGCATCTTCTCTTCCTTTCTTCTCCAGTGTTTCATGCTGCTCTGCTTCTCTAAGGCTCTTCAAATTTCTTCCACAATTGCTGATACACATATCAGCTTTCCAAGTCCCTGGCCATCTCCAGGTACCAGCTCACTATGCCACCTTGCTGCAGAGCCACTCTCTCCACACTGGCTGCTCTTCTACCAGTTATCATGGCTCCTTGCCACCTCCAGCTCTCTCTTCAGGGGACTTCCCCTGGCAGTCCATGTAGGCCTGTTCTATCAGTTCACCATTCTCATCTCTTTCCTCCTTTCTTTTTTTTTTTTTCCCATCCTTGCTCCTTCCTTTTATCTGCCTTTTGGCATTTCTCGCTTCTTGTGCATCTTTCTCTCCGACACCACTGACAAGGGTATTTTGGGGTCAACGCAATTTTCAACTGTTTCACTCACAACCCTGTATCAATACTATTTCTCACTAATCAGTATGGTAACAGGTGGGTGAAGATGTAGGTATAACAGCACCTCATGTTCGATACCTATTGATTAAAAAACAACTGTCAGCATTGGTTAAGGATTTTTTTAATTGTAATTTTTAATATTTCAGATTAGGCCAGGAATTTATTACAATAATCCCAAATGTTCCATGTACCACAGATGTTACCTACTTTCCCTGATTGAGCTTATCTATATTTTTAAGGTCTCTGTTTAATTGTTAATCTAAGCTCAGGGAGCTGAGAGGGACAAGGCTACAGGAAAATGTTCAAACTTTTCTTTCTTTCTCTAAGCTCATCCACTCTTTCTGAGGCAGATAAGCAAAGTGTAGCAAACTTGAGTTTTTTCTGAGGTCATTTCTAATTTTATGTTAATAAAAGAGCCAGTAGAACTCATCTTTGTGGCCACCAGATATTTTTAGTGGGCTCATGTATACCTATTTTTATCCTGTGTGAAACCCCTATGGTCAGTTTTGGATCTAGGAGTGAGAAATCCTCTTTGAGATCAATGATAAAAACCTTTGATAAGCTAATAAAGACCAAGTCCAGAATACACCAGTTGGAATGAAACCAGGAATTCAAAAACAGATATATGAGGATGCTTTTTAAGCTCTTCTTCTCCAGCTCCCAGATACTTCTAGGTTTCCTTCAAGTGCTGTCTAAAACTGCCCTTCTCTGAATATACTCTGTGTTGGAAGGACTGGAGGGAGGGAGGGGTTAGTGTAGCGGTAGGGAGGTTGTTGGGGGTTGAACTACCCCTTGGAGTTGCAATTTCACTGAACTAAAAGGAAGTTTCTCCTCCCTCACATCTTCTTTGGCTTCCTTCTTTGACTTCCTTATATTCATGTGGTTGCCACTGTACTATCTGGGAATTCTGGTAAGAGAGAACAAAAGAGGCAAAAATATATTTGTTCTACCTTCTTTGAGCTCTAAGGAGCTCTTTTCCATGTTTGTACCCATACTTAAGGGTATCTCTATCTCTCCATTTGCATCAACAAGGCTACTGTTGTGTTTCAGGTTTTTTCAGATGAAAACCTAAGGGAAAATGTGGTAGTTTCACTGTAAGTTTTGTATAGTAAGCAACTAAACTGGGTCATTTATTTGTACCCAGAAAGCCAAACTCTGAATTATGAGAGTCTCTTTGCACAGAAGAGTTTTCTTTATTAGGTGGTCACTAACAAAATCAGCTAAGACATTTGAGCTTTTTAGCATAGTATGTCCCTTTGGGACAACAATCAGTAGATGTTTGTTTTAATGTCATTAACAACCTCAAAGGAGCAAGAAAAGTTTATTAGGGATGAAGCATAATCAATTTTCCAAGTTCCCAGGAATATAATCAATTTTCCAAGTTCCCAGGAATACAGTTAGAGCAAGTTTATTATAAATCATGAAAATGGGGCAGGGGAAGAGAGAACAAAGGATGATTAGAGTTTAAATTTAATTTTTAGTCAAAAGGTATTTTTATTGTTATTGCTGCAAAATGGAGGGAATTCAGCATGCTACATAATTATTTTCAATTTCAATATTCTTTCTCAATCTGCCTGTCAGTATTTTCAAAGTCTCCAAGTACTTGTGCCATGCAGTCTAAGTTTTATCACTGCATTCAGTGGGAGAGAATGGTTGGTGTTTAATCCATTTTACTGCAATCAGAACTGTCTAGACATGCATTTTGCCACCCAGAATTGTTCCCTCTTGATAGTAGCCCATTAAGTTCCTTTTGGGAGATACCCAAAAGTGACCAGTTTCAGCCCAGATGCTTCCAGAGGAGTTGATCCTATTGTGACTCGTTGTAAAAAATAATTCCTAAGCAATCTACTTAACACATTGTTTAGATCAAACTGATTTGTTTTATATAGAACATAAGATACATTCAGAGGAATGAACTGGAAACAGAATTCATCTGGAATTAAAAGAAACAACACTAGTTCTTCCCTTCTGGATTTAAAACTGGAAAACTATCTCAATATGTAACTGGTAGATACCAATGGCATTCCTGGGACCTTACAAAAAATGATTCCCAAGAATGTCACCAACACTGAGGATGTACAATGGATGAGAGAGAGAAACAAGTGGTCACTTGAACTGTAGGTAAAACTATCTGAAACAAGGTAGCTGTCTCCTTGAGCATCCAATAACAGCAGCCAATACATTCCCTTTCATTGCTTACTGCATTATGGGTTGGGTTTTCTGACATGTGTAATGGAAATATTTCTCACCTTTTTATTGCTATCATTATCTATCTCCTTGCATATTAAAAAACAAATTAATAATAACTTGTATTTATTTGCTTTTAAAATGTTTGCCTTTATTTTTTCCTTTTGGACTTAAGCAATCTTGTCATTTATATGTCTGCTTAATGTGATGAGATATCAAAAAACCCATGTTTTTCTGGAAATCTTCATATGATTTTGTAAACAGGTGTTTGGTATTATCAAATGCCAAGTTCACAAAAGGATATTTCACCTGAAAGTCTCTCCACTGTTCCTGTTGAAACGTGTATTGTTATAAAATAGAAGGCAGTGAGAAGTAGAAATAAAAATAGAAATGCATGTAGAGAGCTGCAATAATATCCACAAATTTTTGGTGTAACTGTATCCACTTGAGGTAACTTAAAGCATTTAGAGCTCTTCTCTCAATAAGATGTAAGTTTCATATCAAATAAATCACCCATGAAGCTATAAAACCTGATGGATTGAGAACATTTCTCTCTATTAGCTACGATAGCACCAGAAAAATGAGTGACGTCTCAATCAGTAAAACCACCAGCTGTCATTACATGTCATTACATTCATTACATATGAAAGCAGCAACTGCTATAAATACCATAAGAATCAGAAGCATTGTCCATCCAAGTTCTGCTTTAAGTTTTTGACCTATAGCAACACAAGATAAAATCAAGTGGTTTTTGTTTATGGTCACAAGTTTTGAGATTGCTTAATAGGCAATAATTAATAGCTGAAAAACAAGTGCCTGTGTTTTCCTAGTAATTACTGAGATATTTCATTACCAGCATCTCTTTAATCTTTTGACCTTTCCAGATCCTAGACTATAAATGTTTCCCTCAAAGTCTTTTCCATAGTTAACTGTCTAACTTTATTTTTAAAAAATGCAATTTACACAGCTTGAAAAAAAAAATTTTTTTTTTTTTTTTGAGACAAGGTCTTGCTATTTTTGCCTGTGAAACCACAGGCTCTTGTTGCCCGGGGTACCACAGACTCAAGCAATCCCCAGCCTCAGCTTCCCAGGTAGCTGGGATGACAGGCACGCACCACCATGCCCAGCTATTTTTTTTTTTTTTTTTGGAACTAGGTCTCGCTACGGTCCCAGGCGGCACTCGAACCGCGATCCCTAGCCCCGGCCGCTTCATAGGCTGAAGCTTACAAGCACGAGCCACCATGCCCGGCCAGCTTGAAAAATTTTGAAAGTTACAATAATCTGTTTAGATTAGTCAATTCTGTCAGCTCAAGAAAGTGAAGGCTATAGTGACAATAGCAGTAGTTTGGATAGGAAAGACTATCTTGGGACTCTTTCTTGCAATGTTCAAAATGTTTTCTTACTGTTTCCTCAATTATTTCTGCCTTAGGCTAGAAAAGTGTAATCTGAGAAAAAAAAATACCTGAGATAATGTATGATAATACTTCTATTTCTTAGGTCTGTGGTTATAGAGTCTTGACCCCAGACCTGGTAGAAACTCTTTATGTAAGGTCATCACAAAAAAATAGTATTTCTATAAAGGATGAAAGTGAGCCCTCACGACAGGAAGATTAGAGAAAATTTCCCATTTTGCTCAGGTGATGTGTTTTGAAAAGGAATAAAGTATGTATGAGAATATCTAAAATTACAGCACTTACTCCATAAATTCTACAGGTTCAAGGAAGGGTAGCTTTACAGTAACCAGGATTGTCTACAGAGCTCTCCTCTTACTACTTCACCTAAGCAAGTGTTTCACTACTTGGACCCTCTCTGTTCCTTCTTCTGTTTCCTAAAATATATATTCTTTGCTCCTGGTTCCTTTTCAACTACTTGGTGTACTAGAAGACTTTCTGATATGTGAGTTCCTTCCCCAAATGGAGACTGGATACTCTTCATTGTAGGAGATTAAGCCATATGAATAGACACAACACAATTAGTTCCATTATTACCCAACCTGGTAATCAACTTTTACTAGGTCTTGATAAAGTTGGATGGTAAGAATGACCTATGGTTTGCAAAGATCAACTGGATTTCTATATCTTTGTGGCACATGGTAAGAAGTAAAAACTTTATGGAGTTGTGGATTTGGAGAGATGACATATATCTGATAGAGGCAGATTATCTGTAAATTATTTTTGCTTCTCTTAGAAACTAAGCAGAAGTCTTTTTCTAAAACTCATCTATTGTTAATTTCTAATTATAAAGATAACATACTTTATGGACTACACAAGATATAATTTTATGAACAAAGGGAAAAATAAAAACTAGCTATATCTGTACCACCCAAGTGTAATCACTCTTAACTTTTTGAATTTTCCTAGATAAAATGCAAAAATATTTTTTAATTGTGAACAATTTAGTCTATGTATGTATTTGCATTTGTTTGTATATATACATATACATAATGTAGATAATTCCAAGTAGAAATTTTTCAAATAACTAATTAAACTTTTGTCTTAAGTTTCTGCATCACAAGAAATGACAAAATTAGTTTCTGCCTGATCTGCCTTGCTTTCCAGTTAGTGAAAGTTGTTTCTAATCCAAAAAGCAGTATGGAAAATGGTTAGTGATAATAATAACACAAAATATGGTCATTTTTCAGACAGAAATTCACCATAACTTTAGATGCATATAAATCCAACATCAAGGTTTGTGGCCACATTACTTTAAAAATTATTTTAAAAATATTATTCTCCTTAAAAAGTTTAAAAGCTGGGAAGAGATTTTAGTTTGGAAGAATGATTAGCATATATGGCACATTATCAGAGCAGTAGAAGGTGATTCATAATTAAATCATATGTTGGCTTCAATAGTCTCAAGTATTTCAAGGTTCTTGAAGGAAGTAGAGTTTGAGATGAGCCTTGGTCATAGTTAGAGGGGGGAAAAAAGGTGGGGGGAGAACTTCTTTCCAGTACATTAGCTGCACCATGAAGAAAGCTTAGAAACAGGAATAAGCTGGATGTGATGGACAGGGCATGGCTCCAAACAGGCAGACTTGAGTCAGCAGATGGTGTCTTATCTCCGCTATTTAATAGATGAATGGCCTTGGCATATCTCTCTAACCCTTTCCAGGCCTCCAATTCTTTATTTCCAAGTGAGGGAAAAATAGAATCTGCTTTAATGTATTGTTTTAAACATTTATGAGAAATGTTACTTGCCACATAAAAGGCATTCACGCTATTTGCCACATAAAAGGCAGTCAATAAGCACTAGACAATAACAGAATAGTCATCAGGAAACAACTAGTTGGTTAGGTGACCAAGAATGGTGGCTTCACATCAAACTGAACCACACAACTTTGGGCAGGAGGGAAAGGGGGGAATGGTGGGGAGTTTGTGGGGAGGGGGGTTTAAATCCCTGGGATTACAATGATGTGAAATTTATATATAAATAAATTAGAAAAAAAAAAAAAAAGAATGGTGACTTCAGGGACTAATAGATTGGTGCTCCAGAAGCAGCTTTAGAAATACAAAAAGAAAGATGCAAAAGTAGCTAGATGGAAGACTATTTACCTGTTCAGCCATGCTCTGATGGTCTCTGAGGAGGAAGAACCATCTGGAACCTTCCAGGGAATACTTACTCAGTCCCAATTTCAGTTGGTCTAATGCAAAAATTGCAAACTTTTTGCAATAACCATAATAATTTGTATTTTGTGGATCAGATTGTCTCTGTCTACTACTCTACTCAGTTCTGTCATTGGAACATGAGGGCAATAGACAATATATAGATAGCAGAGTATGATTATGTTCCAACAAAACTTTATTTAAAATCAGATCACAGATTTTATTTATTTTAATAAAGTACCATTGTTTTACATCCTTGCTAAAATTTTGACAGCATGGTATTTCTCCCCTTAGGTGTAGTCACTGTAACCATCCCACCACTGAGAATCCATAGTCTTCCACCGTAATAGCAGATTTGATCCATTTTTGTACTTTGCTAACTCCTGGTCTAGAGTTTAATTCTCAAAACATAATCTATTGTTTACTGGATAAAAATTTGTTCCATAACACCTGTATTCAAAATACATCATATTGTTTTAACATATTTTTAATTAAATAACCTTGCTCTAATCCCCTTTCTTTGGAATCCTGGACCTTAAAGTATCTTTTAATTAAAACTTTTAAAATTTTACATTACAAAATATTTCAAACACCTTCATGTTTTTCTAAATAAAATTTATTCTGACTTGCATCATACTCCCAAAGGATTGACAAATTCAGTTCAGTAAATTTTGTTAAAATAATATTTTGATAAACAATTGCAACATTATATAGGTTTTAAGTATGTAAGATTATAAATTGGTGCCTACATATACTATATTAGGTTTACTACTAAAACTTTCATTTATACACATCTCCATAAAATTGACCCCTTTTGTCTTCTGGGGGATTGTTATTCTCTTTTTCTGATACTGTATTACCTTAAAGTCTAAAGTTCTTTTTGGTATATTTCTCTTTACATATTTGATTGTCTGCCTCCTTTTCTTATTTTTTTCACTTTTTGTTTATTTAAAATCTATGTCAGCCATTTCATAATTATCTACTTATCTTATTTTCCAGTATGTTGTACTGCAATTTTATTTTCATTGGTTTTATTGTCATTATTTATGGCTATTAGGCATGGCAAATGAGCTACCTCAGCATCAAAAGGGAAGGGAAGCTTGTGGAAGGGCCAGCTAGTTCTTCTGATGTGCTCAGAAAGACCTAGTTCCCTCTTTGGGGAACCATTTTCTTTGGGGTCCTGGACCTGAAAACATGGTTGTCTGTTAGTACACTTCATTGTGCCCATACATATTCGAGCTGTGTGGAGAACCTCAGCTCTGCCACTGTGGGGATTGCTTGGGCCAAGTGCATGGACTTCTTTGTCCTCTCCTCCCCCGGGATCTTTGATCTGGCAAGAGAGTAGGGAGATGAATGTAGAAGACAGGTTATTCTTGACACCCGTCATTGTTAGTTACTTGTAATGGACAGATACTTCTTCACTATTCTGTCGCAGAATAATCTCAGCACAAGACTCTTCTCACAAATTGAGGATTCTGTCACATCTCTTCTCATTCTAGGTATTTCCCTGGACCCAAGAATATATCTCAGCTCTTCTTCATCTGAAATATTATCGGTTTATCTGCCATTTGCAGAAATTCCTTAAGCTACCCTTTCTATTCTGAGAGAGGTTTCCTCTAGAGAGCATTTGGTGAAATGCTCTCATTTCACCAAACTCACAGTACCAATTTCCATCTATTCCTTTCTAGGAGGACCCACCTTCATTCTTTTCAATAAGAAGTGTTTTTTTCCTGTTCAGATTCTGGTGTGAGTGATGCAGGTGATGATTACACTGGTGGTCTAACAGTAAGAAAAGCACAGAGCTAATAGTTTCAAGATATCATGTCTTCCACTTTCTTATTTGGAACATTCCTTCTTCTCTTCTAATGGACAACCATTAAGGAGATCTATGTTATTATGTCAGAGATACAGAAAGAATGGAGGCCTCCAGCTGACATGAGCTGTCAATCAAAAGAATTGGGAAAATTTGAACCTTTTAATCATTCTAATGTCCCAGAAAACAACTTATGAAAGAGAAAATCATCTCAATCAAACCAAAGAAGTATGAGAAATAAATTGCTGTGACAAATTTTAAAAAATAATAATTTCTAAGAAAAAAAATTTCTTAGAAATAGAGTGTCTCGCAAAGTATGAACTTGGGAAAGGGTTTACTTTGCTTTCCCCTGGTGAGTTCACAGGAACAAAACAAAGTGAACCAGAGTAAATACAAACCAGCTAGGTTTTCCCCTTTGCTCCCAATTTTGGGATTAGGCCCTTCCTTATTGTCTCTAAATCCTAGCAATATACAGAATTGGATGATATACTAAATACAATTCATCAGCTCTCTGAAAACTATCATTCTTGAAAAATGGGATTCTCACACAAGGAAGGATCTTTCACCAGGGAAAGATATTTCTTCTAGAGGCAAGTACTGTTAGCCCTTTGAATAAGATGTAGTCCCAACTCTCAAAGAACTTATAATTTTGTTAGAGAAACAAGACATGTGCCCAAAGCAATCAAAAAACAGTACATACCAGTAGGTGTGTGATTAAGTGTCAACAGAGTGTGAGATCAACAGCTATATCTTCCCTAGACTTGTAGGAAAGCTATTCTAAAAACTGTCTCAGAAGAAAAATACAGTTTCTACAACTGTTGTCAACTTGCTATTTTGTCCAAATGACCTCTTTATGATTTAGACAAGAAAATGAGTGTATGTTTTTCACTGAGTAATGGGATGGTTACTTCCACAGTCTGAGAAAACAGACTAGCAGCCATCAATGGGGGAAAGAACTTTCTTTGTGTGTAATTCTTTACCTGGCTTAGTTTTTCTATTAGTCATAATTTTGCTTCATACAAGCAAATCTCTGAAGTGGCTCTAAATGAAAGACCCCTGTAAAAATATCTTGTTCCTCTTGAGAAGGGATATAATAAGTGGTTAAATATGTGAACTGGCTCTGTAAGACCTAAGTTCAAATCCTTGCTCCTCCACTAATAGCTATGTGATTTTGGGCTAGATAATTGGTATTTCTGTGCCTCTTCTGCAAAAATAAAGATTTTTCCTTTACAGAGTTTTTTGAAGACTTAATTAATGAACATCTATAGATGCTAGGATAGTACCTAGCACATAGTAATTTCTCAATAAATGCCAACTATTTTTATTCTGACTGTTTCTTCTTCAAGGATATCTCTCAAGGACAAACAATCTGATAGGTTTCCTGAAAGCTAGCCTAGTCTCTAATACATGAGGCATTAGCTAATGGATGAGATAACCATTAGAAAGTGAAAGGAGGTGATATTAAAAACATTTTGAAAATTCTGTTGCCTTACTCATAGCAAATATTGCCATAGCAAGTTTGAAGCATACAGAACTCAATATATCTTGAGGTTCTATAGATCAAACTTGTAAGTAGATTCGAGCAGAGGTAAAATTAAACTCTGAGTGGCAGGACCTAACATTAGGGTAGGCTGAACCACTGAGTATACAGAAATAATTTGTTCTTTCTAGGGCACCTCCCTTTGATGTCACTATAAGAAATAGCAGGCTGGATTAAACATAGGTTGAGTCTCAAAAGAAATATATTTGGGTAGAACTTGAAGAGGTGAGTTATTTGATAACAGACAATCCAGACCTAAATCTTGAAGTCCCACCCCACACATGGGTGCCCAGAGAATGTGTTCACTAAGATTTTATTGAGTTAAAGAGCTTGCCAATCTCTGAGACTTATCCAGGCCCCATGGAAGTGAAAAGAATTTCTTTGTTCTCCAGAAGATGAAATAACGATGGCAATGTTGTCTGTTGCTCATCCACAGTCATCTCTTATTCTTTCTTGTTGATGTGATGCTGCATTTACATAAGGTCCATCTATCAAACCTCAAGGCTTGCCTTGTGATTGATCTAGACAATGGTAGCTGTGTTTCCATCTCCAGTATTGGCTTAGTTGTCACCATGTGACCCAGTTCTGTGATAGAAGGGGGATTTGCTTGGGAAACATTGTACATGCAATAAGATGTTTATTCATTTTTTTCAACATTATTGTGAGAAGGTGTGATTGGCAAAATCACAGCAGCCTCATGACAACAATGAAAGAAAACTGAAGAGAAATTCAACCAGAAGCCTGGTATTGCTGAGCAATGAAGTAACTTGGAACAGCCAACTTCTCAGACTCTCTATATGAGATCACTAAGTAATCTTTATTACTTAAGACATTTTTATTTTTAGCCAATAGTATCCTGATATTACCATGTATGTTTTATTCACCACCATTATCAATGGAAGTTCTTGGAGAATGTCTAGAATCTCAATAATTATTTAATTACTAAATGACAATACAGTTCAACCCTATTGCTGGGACTTCTCTACATTTTAGTTGTGGTGGTAAGTTCTCAGGTAGATCTTGGAACTTTTGCCTGGCTAACCCAGCTGAAATCGCAGTCACCTGCACACTGAGTCTTATCCTTTAGGTTGGAGTTATTGCTAATGACAGCAGTTCCTACTAGCTTTCTCTGAGACCAATCTTTCCCCAACCTGTGACAGGAAGGCCTATGTTCATATTTTCTATTGCTGAGTTCCTTCTGGAACTGTCTTCTTCTGCTGAACTGCCAAGCATAGGGCACTGGCTTAGATTAACAAATTTTGTCCATTTTGTATCTTTTTGCATAACAGTGGAGACACTATTTCACCAGTCTACTTAAGTCATGACCATAAAACACACAAACACACACACACACACACACACACTGCTGTACCTCCATGTGAGCTGTTCTCATCACCCAGTCTTATTTGGGTCAGTTTTTTACATGACAGACCTGTTGAGCTGGGAAGACTTGCCTTGTGATGTATTCAGAAGCTGTTCCTGGTACCATCAGCTCTGACAGCATCTGGAAAGATGCCAATGAAGTATGATAATAATTGCTCCTTCTGAAGACTACAAAAAGCATCACCTATGATTGTGAAATATCAGGAAGAAGCTGAGCTACAACAGGGTCAAAAAAAAATAAATAACCTCTGCTCATTCTTCACCTCTATGACTAAAGAAAGTTTAAGGTTTTTGAAATCCTTATAAAAAAGCATTCCAAACTCATTACTTATAAAGTCAAAGAAAGTAAACTTATTCTCAGTCTTACTCAAATTCTCAAGAATTAAGGACGGTGAACATTTTTAGTAAATTATAAAATTGCATCATCTTTCAAAAATAAAACCTACCCAAATGCCCATCACCAATGTAATAATAATTCAATTGTGGTTTATTTATATAACAGAACATTGAATCAATGAAAATGAATAATATATGACCAAGTGGATAAACTTCAAAACATAATATTGAGTTTAAAAAGTCAGACACAGTCAGTATGATTCAATTAATTTAAATTTCAAAAGCAGACAAACCTTAAGTATAATATTAAAATCCAGAATAGTGGCTGAGAAGAAGAGGGGGAAGGATAAGAGTAGGGGAGGGGAAGGGCACAGAGACAAAAATGGTTTGTGGGTGATGGGATGGTGGGAGATCCTTGGGGTAGACAATGATGTGATACATAAACATATAGATGTGTGTGTGTGCAATCAAGGGAAAAAATTAAATCAATTTTTTAAAAAATGGCTATGCACCATGGAAATAAAACCTGGGTCATAAAGCAAGCGGATTTATAAATCCTTGCACCCAATATTTTCCTCTTTTTACAGAGGTGAAAATGGAGCCCAGTGAATGATCTAGATTCATAGCAATGAGCCGGGTCAAAGTCAGGCTGACATCCATGTTTGATTCCAGCACAGGGCTCTTTCATTGAGTGAACATAAAGGAACTTTGACTGCGGTCATAATTCTAGTGCTCTGTTCCCTTCTGTTCATCTTCATGCCTTTTTGTTAAACTGCTAGATAATTAGGTGGGGACTAGGGAATGTTTAGGCATGTCTATAACTAACAGATACTTTTGTTTTTATAGAGAGAAGAGTAAAGATGAACAAAGCAGTCAGATAGGCCCCGGATTAAATACTCTGTCACTATCCTGAAATTCTTGCTCATTTTAAAAGCAAGAGGCCCAGCATTTTCATTTGAAAACAGTTCCCTGCAGACCAACTTTACATGTGTAACATGGGCAGGATGCCAGTTAAATACTTACAATCAAAACTTTAATAAGTTGGTAACTTTGTTTTTTAAAAGTAAACCTGATAGAGCAACAAATCAATTTTATACAAAGCACATTTCTTAAATCATTTATTTCAATACTAAATTGTTTAAATACCAATTTACTTAAATTAAGAGATAAATGAAAAGTGAATAATCTGTAATAGTAGGAAATTTGTGATCTTTAAAATAATCTGTTTCATCCCTCTTGCAAATAGAGAAAATGAGGTCTAAATAAAGGAGTGATTTGCAAAGAAATTGAGTCAACTAAGTAGGTAGAAGTCAATGAAAACTTATCAACATAGTGCAATATTTAAAGACTCAGTGATATTTGGAAATTTCTGGCAAGGTTTCTGGAGCACTTCTTTTTCCATTTCAGAAAAAGCCTACTTAGCTAGGCCAACCCATTAAATTTTGCTTCATGCAGAATCACTTGCTGGAGAGAAAGCATACAAGAAAATTGATTACATTTTGTAAAAAATAATTATCTTAATGTAGCATCTGCCATATACAATATTCATTTGACTCAGAAATGACTGTCAGAATAGCTCTGCTTCAAAGAGTTTGTTAGCATCAACCTAATGCAACTCATTTCTTGCCATGTGTGGGTATCAGTATCAAACAGAGACCTGCATCTGTTTGGGCCAATGTACTTGCATCTCAGCCCACCTCTTTTTGGCTTTACTAAACTAGTATAGATGGCTGCATCATGGCTGTGTTCTGCATTACATCAGTGACATTTCTGGATCCAGAGAAAGCATGAATGAATTAAAGCTTTCAATAAATTAGTATAAGTCAAGAGTTCTGTTAGACAACAGAGATAGGATACACTCCTATTCTCAGCCAGTTACAACTCCAGCAGTGAACACTAACTATAGTGTAGATATGCAAGGGGTAGTGCATATCTTGAGAAGGCCTGGTGAAACTTAGCTACAGAATCTCACTTCCAGAATCTTAAAGAATGAGTACAAGTTAGTCTAATAAAGATCTGGAGAGGGGTGACATGGCAAGTGGGATAATTCCAGAAGATACTGTGAACACAGTCAGTGAATGGTTGTGCACAGGGAAGTAATTGATCAAAAACATTACTGTGGCAGCAGTTGGACAATAGATAGTAGACAGTGGAGGTGGGCAAGCAACAATGGCTAGACAAGCAAAAAGTCTGAGCTATGAGTGACCATCATTTCTTCTCAGAGAAGGTGTCTGAAAACAGTGGGGATATTTGATGGGGATCTGATCATTGATGAGTGTGGAAGGTCAGAAGAAAAAACAAAGAGCATCCATTTTGCAGCCAGGGTGAGGAGTGCAGTTGTTAGCCATCAACTATACACTAAACACTATCCTACATTCCAAGGTATGTAGCTTAATCCAAGTCTCAGTACCAATGGGTCATAGGTCTGCTGTTTCAGAGATCTTTTCTTTGTATACCACCAGGCACTTGGCATCAGCACAGAGGTGTGTGTGCAGATGAAAAAACTGTTTGGTCTCTAAAGAATGTGTATTAGATGATGAAATTTTAGGAATGTAATAAAAGTGGTATTTTGTTGCTCTCTCTGAAAACATTGCCAGCAAAAAGACTACTCTGTCCAGGCTAAGATTATGCTGTAGAATGTGATAGTTGGGAAGGTTCAAGATAACAAAATGTTGAAGAACCTGGAATGGTGCCCAGCACAAAATGGTGATTAATAAATGAAATATGCTAACATGAAAGGGTCTGTCAAACTGCATATTTGAAGTCCTCTTTCCCTGCTGCCTCACCTCAGAGAAACTATCAAGCACCATTTGATAGATTTTAAAGAGCTCCTTTACCTCAGGAATTTTGGAGGTGCTATGTGTTTAGAGACTTATGGGCAGAATTGTGGCTTGTTCTTCCAAGCCTAAATATTTCACCAGATAGGTTCTGGACAATTTTGCTCATTCCAAGGGTTCTATTTATTATCAGTGATGTCCCCATCCAAGCCAGGGCAGGAAGCTTACTTCCAGATGCAATTTTTCAATTCCAAATCACAAGTGGGGCAGAAATTTCTGATTCCTGCCATTATGCGAGCACTATTCAGGCTGCTAGTCCCTGACTTTGCTTTTTCCCCAGGCATTAACACCTTAAAGGCACTAGTACCTTTAAGGTGTATCTAAGAGACACATCCTGAAAACTTTATAGCTTACAGTTCTGCCTTCTGCACCAGCTAAAGTCTCCCTCTTTGCTTTGGCCCTTTCTTGCTGTCTGTATATTAAAGAGAATCATCAGTTAGCTTTGAGCTTTCAGACCACCTACAGGCTCACTGGAAGCTCAGTCAACCTATTCCAGATTTGTTTGAAACCAGACTTCCCTACATCAGAAACAGAAGAAAAAATTTACACTCTGCTTCAGGGTCCAATAGAGACCTGAGTTTTGATTATGCCTCACTGGTACATATCCTTCTCTTTGCCAAAATGAAAATGAGACCACGCCAGAAGTATTTTCCTCTGCACAGTTGCTAAGGCCTTTGGTTTTCCCGGCCAAGGGCACAGCTTTGCTCTTCAACCCAAAGCTGCAGCAGCAGAAGGGCCACTTTCTGTGTAGTCAGGAGTCTGGGTTCTCACCATCAGCAGCCATATGGATTTGGGTACATTTGTCAGCTAAAGAACTTGCTGATCTGGAAAAAGAGATTTTCTACAGGACAGGCCAAAATATTTTTTAACTTATTAAAAAACTAGTAATGACTTTCTTTATGTTCCATCTGTTTATAAGCATTTTTGTTTAAAAGTATACCAGGTAGAAAATAGTAGATGGTTTGCAAGAACATTCCAATGCATGAGGGTTAGTTATTCCAGGGGTCACTTGAAAGGAAAGCTACCCTCAGGTTAACTAACTCAGAGTGTGAGAACTTCAAACTAAATTTTAATGAACACGGTCTCTGAGAGTGATTTAAGGCATGAACATGGGGGCCAAGTTCTTGATTGGTATGTTCCAATCGACAGCTTGAAATTGACTTCTTGGGTAATTGTTGACTCCTCTGTGCCAGTTTCCATGTCAATAAAGTGGAAATAAAAATATTTTACCTGTTTATAGAGCAGTGTATGTATAAGGTGGTTTAATGCAGGAGGATTTAGAAAAATAATTGACACATAACAGATGATATAAAATTTGCTATTATCATATATAATAGTATACAAATCTCAGGGGATTATTTAGCTGAGACCTCTAAGCAGAAAACACTAAGGGTCAAGTGTTCTTACATTCCAACATGGGTTATTTAAACCAGCTGAATTATCTGTATTGCAAAGGGGGTGACCGGAGTCTATTCTTCCAGAACCAAGGAGGCTGAAGACGAGGAGAACAAGTATGCACACAGAGGAAGTTAGTAGAGATCTGCAGGTTCCACTTTTCAAGGAATAGACATAGTTCTCTATCTCTGTAAGCCAAGACAAGAAAATGTGTCAAGAAAACTATCTAAAGCATTTGACTGAATATCCAAGATTTAGGAATCTGAAGGAAGACACCTGACATACATCTGGAAAAATCTATAGCTGAGAGAATGCAGTTAGAGACCAGAGCAATGTGTTGCACAGGGAGGGAGATCACTTTGGAGGAGCAGGTGCTACAGAGATATTAACCTCGTGGAAGGAATACAGCTGTGACTTGTCTTGAAAGACACTCACTCCTAAGAGAGTGAGAAAGATTCCTTCCCGGGGCGAGATAATGGGGCAGAAAGACACTAGAGGAGCTCTGCTATATCATGCAGTATCATGGTGATAAGAAAGTCAAAAGTGATCTGCAGAAAGGGGAAGAGGCAACACTAATCCAGGAAATTGCAGTTGGAGGTTGTGTGTTTATGTGTGTGTGTGTGTGTGTGTGTGTGTGTGTGTGAGAGAGAGAGAGAGAGAGAGAGAGAGAGAGAGAGAAGGA
>PVHY01001906.1:105176-131701 GCA_004024945.1 Uropsilus gracilis | reverse complement strand
AAGATGGCAAATATTACCTTACCCTCTGAGGGGGGACTTTCAAACTTGAAGCACTTTTTTTCCCTCTTGAGTCACAGAATTTTTGTTATCAACAAGAACAACAGCTTGTTTTTTCATGTGCCTGTTGGCCATTTGTGTTTCCTCTTTGGAGAAGTGTCTTTTTAGTAGTTCTCCCCATTTTTTACTGGTTTTTTTCTTTGTTTTTGTTAAATTGTGTGAGTTTTTTGTGTATTTCTGTTATCAGACCCTATCACTTGTATGGAGGGCAAAAATGTGGTACATATACACAATCGAATATTACTCATCAATTAAAAATGACAACTTTGACGATTTTATGACAACATGGATGTACTTAGAAGAAACCATATTAGCAGAAACACGTTAGAAAGAAAAAGACAGAAACCAAATGGTTTCACTAATATATGGGACATAGGGAAAACAAACAAAAAGTCGTGAGGAAAAGTCAAAACAAGCTAATAACCAAACTGAAGTACACAACTAGTGGGGGTGGGGGGAGCAGTGGGAACGGTCAGGGAGGGAAGGCAGTGGGTGAACCCCGGGGATTACAAAGATGGGAAATTTATATATAAATTATTTAATATAAAAACTAAAAAAAATTAATCTGGGGGAAAAAAAGAACAATAGCTTGGAGCTGGCCAGGTAGAAAGAAAAGGGTGGTTGGTAGTATTTAAAAACACAGAGTTCACAATAAGTGGCAGTGAAAGAAGAGATGATGTGACCAGAGTGGGGAGCAAGGGAAAGGGGAGGGGGGAGCAACACCCAAAAGGCAAGAAAAATAGCCAGGCACAGTGGCTCGTGCCTGTAAGCTTCAGCCTATGAAGTAGCTGGGGTTAGGGATCACGATTTGAGTCTCACTCGGGGCAACATGGCAAGACCTAGTCCCAAATAGCTGGGCGTGGTGGCGCGTGCCTGTAATCCCAGCTACCTGGGATGCTGAGGGTGGGGATTGCTTGAGTCTGTGGTACCCCAGGCAACATGAGTCTGAGGTTCCATGGGCAAAATTAGCAAGACCTAGTCTCAAAAAACAACAACAAAAAAGGCAAGGAAAAAAATGTAAACAAAATGTATACAATAAAAAGATATAATAAAAAAATAAAAATACAGTGTTCGGGGGGAGGGGGAAATATTTAAAAAATACAGAGCTCAACACTGATAAAGATAAAACAGAATAATATTTAAAATTTTTATCTCTTAAGAGCCAATAGAAAGTAAAATAGTTACTTAAACCTAAGAAACTGGGTTTTTAAAAATGTGCCTAGGATGCTGCTACATTTTGCCATAATTTAAAAAATAGTCAATGCCACCTGAAATTGTCACAGCCACAGCGATGAAAAGATAGTCGCCACGTAGTCTCACCACTGTGTCAAAGGTGTCACCAGCTCTGAAGGCCAAAGCACCTGTAATGCTAAGCAATGCCTGATCCACTCCTCTCCGCCAGCCTCTCAACATGCATGATCCACCTGGGGCAGTTATCCACGCCCAACAATAGACAAGGGCTACATCTGAGCAGGAGACGACTATATTTGACTCGTCAATGTAGTCCTCACACAAGAGGGAAAACACGGAGGCAGAGATCTGTGTCTCCGGCTGTTCGGGTCAGCCTTGTTTCTAAGAGCAAAGCAGCCATGCACAGAGACGCAGGGAGCATCCTGGAAGCCCCAGAGGGCACAGCTACAAAAACCATGTCCCACCAGGTCCATGAAAACCTAAGCAGCCGTTCCCTAGAGCAAGCAGCTCTGTGCGCACTGACGTGGGAAAGTCACACATTCAGTTAAAGGATCAGATCCTACACCAAGCATAGGATCCCAACATTGCACTCCCTCTCTCTGCCTGCCCCCTCCTCTGTAACTAGGCACCATGGACTTGTATTTACCCTGATCACCGAGAACCTGGCATGAAGTACGCACTCAAGAAATGCTGATTAATGAAGAAGCAGGTTCATTCAACATTCAGCTACTATGGGAGGGCCTGACACATGACAGGAATGAGCGTGCAGACAAACACCTGTGCAAGCACAGGAAACAGTGCTTGGAGGAGACGCTGCAAAGTAAAGGTGGGATTGGGGAAAGGAGGATTGGGGGGATGTAAACAAAGGCTCGTTGAAACGTGTCTGCACATCAATTTGTTTCCACAAAGAGCACACAGTGATGGTAATGGCTTTGTAAAAGCATCAGAGTCACCGATTAAAATAATTATCTGGCATTAGGCTCTTATCTTTCTGATCACACACGGCTGACATTCACAGTAAAAGTTCCCATTCTCCAAATAAGTAAGTGAAGCGGATTGGCTGAAAGGTGGTTATCCCTGGCTGAGTGGCAGAGGGCTAGGAGCTGCTGGCGCCACCGGGCTGCGGCCATGGAGACAGCGCGAGGTGGGAGCGCGGCCCCCACACTCATTATTCCTAGTAGATGCTGCTGCAGAACCCTAAGGAGTGCTACAGTCCGTCACCGTCCCAGGTCAGCGCCCCACCTGCTGGCTACAGCCCCCAGGCAGCCACCCCTCCAGCAGGGGCGGGCTGTCTCTTGGGAGCTCTCGCGCACACTCCCTGACAGGAACACTTCCTCAGTCATCAGGGCCTCTTCTCTGGGTTTCCCTAACAACCACTGCTTCTCGCCAGCACTGCTTTCATCCCACCGTACTTTAATTATCCCTGATTGTCAATTTAGGTTTGTCTACGCCCCTTCAGCTCTGACACCTTTCAGCTCTCTGATGCACATTTTTTTTTCAACAAATGCAACTCATTTACCACTACCCACATATGCTCTGTGGTGGTTACGAGGGTGTCATCTCGTCACAAATGCCCACTCCCACGCAATCTGTGGGCCCGGGTGCCACTTATCTAGAGACAGGGTGGTACATATCCAGACTAGTTCTAGGAAAACGTCAGCATCCATGGCCCTGTTTAGGAAAGTCACTAGCAATAGTGTTAAAGTCAGTCAATGAGATGACCCCCAAAAAGAGTTTCTACTGCTAGCATAATATACTCAGGGTATTATTATCCATTTAATAAGCCAAGTTTCTAAAAAGAGGGGCTTTATATGGACAATTTTCATGTCAGCAGTATCACCTGATCACACATTGGAAGCCACATCTATAATTTTGGTGTTACGGGCATGACCCTCCAATCATAATGTCCTCAACCATCTTATAAAAAACAGAGTATGCAATGGAATAGCTCTCAGATGTAAGAAACAACCTTGCTATTTGACACAATATGGATGGACCAAGAGGGTATTGTGCTGAGTGAAATAAGTCAGACTGAGAAAGACAAACACAAGGATTTCACTCATAAGTGGAAGAAGAAGAAACACAGCAAGCCACCAAAACAAAAACAACAAACTCTTAGACTTTAAGAACAAAATGGTGGGTGAATTAGGTTAAACAGGTCAATTGTATGTGGTAAGATGGAACTAGATTTCTGGTGATGAATAAAATGTGGTAAATACAGATGTGGATTTATAAAGCTGTACACCGGCCACTTACATAATTATTATAAACATTACTTCAATCAAAAAAATTGTTAATGCTGTAGGAACTGGCCACAGGAGCCACCAACTGTGGCCATCACCCGGAAGGCAACAGGAGCTCGAATTCTACCACTCATGGACATGGCATTAAAGTGCACACAAAAAGCTGGGCCTCACGTCATGAAACACACAAATGACTCAGCAAGGCATTCACCTCATACAGCCCACCTTGCAGCTCTTTCCTTAGTTTCCCCATGTATAGGACTGGAATGATGGGACAGAGCTACTTACAGAAGGCCCCAATATCACCCAATTCCCTCCCTTTTCTCCATTTGTCTTACATTCATGAATGCTCTAAAAGGAGCTTTGTTAATTATGTGGACCAATTCAACCAGCCTTCCCATCGCATCAGCGAGATAAAGGAATTACGCTGGTGAGCAAAGTCATCTGCCTCCAAACATGCCTCTGGCCTTCACCCTTTCCAGAGGATGGTTCCAGCATGCCCCTTAATCCAAGTGACCCAACCCATAAGGCCTCCCTTCTTCTCCAAAGTCTCCCCCCTCCACCAGCCCAAACCCCCATCTCCGTCAGGGAGGGGGGTCTGGGATGTTCAGCGGAGAAAAATTGATACATAAAGCACGTTGCTTTTCTCTGCTTTGGCAAGGCTGATTTGGGCAAAACGCCTGAAAGAACTCAACGTATTTATAGAGTTTTGTTTGATCTACTTTTAAATGCTCCATGCAGTCATTGAAGTGAAATGAAGAGTACAGAATTTCAAAGGAAAAACTGAAGGAAGATTCTAAATATAAGTTATTTGTTGAGCATAAACAAGATTTCTCCCTTCTATCCAACATACTCCCTTTAACATCTCTATTTTTAAAGGCATTCTCCAACTTTGCTGCTGACACATGGATCTACCAGAACCCTAGCTTTCACAGTGAAGGAGAAAGGTAGGGAACAAGATGGGGGGGGGGGCAGAGAGGAGCCAGGAAGATGGAGCAAGGGGGCAGACCCATCTTCATATATATTAGGAACTGGACCAAAGATCCAGAAAATCTTAGAGACCCTCATCTGGGGTCCATCTGCCTTGCTTATCAGAGTTCTCAAGAGAAAACACCCACCAAAGCAAATCTAGAGTTTCCCAATTTTTAAGATCAGCTCCAAAAAATGGTCACAGTACTAGATACAGAGAATGACGATAATTTCACATTTCCCTGTTTAAGGGGATTGATCTTGATTGTACGTTGTCAAATTTTCTGTAAATATGACTCATGTTTAATGCAATTTCCCTTCTCATCCCCGTCAGAATAAAGGGAGGGAATCTAGGTGCTTGTGAATTCTCTTGATGCAAATGGGGACTTTTTTTTAATCCCAACAATTTCTTCTGTATCTAAAAGGCAAAGCCCTATAGCAGAGGTTCCCAACTGGGATTTGTCGCTAGAAGCCAAGGGGTCTAAAAGTGAACAGGGAAAAAGGCATTTTAACTGAATTTTGGCCTTTCTTTCCACCATGGATGGGGGAAACAATCCACACTGATAGGAGCAGCATTTGTGTGAGCTTATTAGTCCCCTCTACATGGGTAGATGTTTTCATTCCACATTATGGTGGTCACAGTTATCCTGAGATAGCGCACTCATCCTGATTTCAAAATGAGAATACGTTCCAGATCGTTGGTGGCTCTTGCTGTTTAATACAAGAACAAAGACTGTGCTACTTAGATTTTTGCAGTATTGTGATGACTGTCTCTCAGGGTGATGGGTTTCCCTTGTAATCCTGTGGATTTTATTTTATTCATTGGGAAACAATAATCTGAGAAAGGGTCCATAGGCTTCTCCCAACTGGCAAACAGGTTTGTCAGCAATGTGGTCAAAGTGAAGGCCTCCCAATCAAGAGCACGCCTTGCAAGGAAATCCAAAGGTGCAAGGGGAAACGGTATTTATAAAACAGAGCGGTAAACATAACACCTGAATTCTGTCTGCTGGTATGTGCCAACGGCTTTGAAACAGCACATCATGACAAAAGATCCACGGTGGCCAACTGCACAGGTCCTGACCCATGAGTGACCACATAGTATGCCATTCAGGAGGCGGCCAAGTGTCTTATTCCCTGGGTGAGTGGCTGGCAAGCACCCGCTGTCACCTGGCAGAGTCCAGCTCCATGCCCATGCTCCCTTCCACCGAGGCCAGCCCAGCCCATCTGCAGGCTGACACCTGCCAACTGCCTCAGCGTTCCCCTCTAACCCAGCCCTACCTTTCTCTCCCTCTGCCAGCTATGATGTTCTAGAAAGTGCTATAACCCCCATGCGCCAGGATAAAGAGGTCACCAGGGCTTCTGCGTCCCCAGCTGCTCAGCTGCGCCGCTGTTCCTTGAGCATATGTCTCCAGTGCCTGCTAACAGCAAGAACACAAAGTTCCAGGGAGGGAGAGAGGTTTGTGCCAGCGCTGACAGCCGCACAGGATTTGCCCGGAGGGGATGGTTTCCACTGCGGTCCCATCTTTGTGGTATCACTAGAGAACAAAGGACCCTAAAGTCAGTGGTTGCAACTGTGATTAGAGACACCTACTTCTTCCCCCAAATTTTCAAAATCAGGAAACCACCAATTCTACTTCGGAGCTAAACTCAAGACAACGTATGTGAAATGGGAATGATCTGCGCGTAATGTTCAGCGCTACGTGACTCACAAGAGCGAAAACCCCGAGTCATCTTCAGTGTCCCTGTGTGAGGGGACTGCTTCGTCAGGCCCCAGAGAGGCCGCCATGGATGATGAACTGGAAGCGAACTGGGAGGCCAGTGACAAGAGTCTCCTGGATGCAACCAATCGCAACACAGCATCAACAGAACCACCCCATCTACATCTGCAAAACACATCACCGTGCACCTGGATGAGGTGGTCCCACCGGAAATGGACATGTTGGCAGTCAAGTAGCTACACTTCCTTATGACTCCACCTATTACATGTGTACGGCGACCTTCTGAAGGGATAACCAGGGGCCAGGTCTCCTTCGGGGACGACAGCTGAGGGAAGGGATCCGATGTTACTCTTCTGGCTGTGACTTTCACAAGACGGCTCACTGCGAGAACTCAGGGCGAATGGAAGAGAAAAGGGACAACTGAAATCAACAACAGAGCAGTGCGGTATCAATACCATAAAAGCTGCCTCATGCGGGGACAATTTTGCGGGACTCACAACGACAAGAACCACTACTGTGAGCTTCCAGGGACTACGGATGGGCTTCCACCAAGCCCCCTCTGGAGAGGGTTCTCCAGAAAAGGACAGGTCTCCAGGCCAATGAGCACTGCAGATACAGGGACTGGCTACCTGTAGTGGAAGATTAATAAGCAGCCACCCCCCCCACACACACACACAGGTCAGTAATGTGTACACGATCTCTCTGCTCCGAGCGAATAAAGATGACTCTCATTTATGCAGGCAAGTCCTACTTGTACATACAGGAGAACAGCAAAGGGGAGTTTTTTAAAATGGTACCTCAGACCCAGACCCTCCTTTCCGAGTGCATCTGACCTTTGCTCTCCCCTCAGAGGGAGGGAACCGAGCATCAGGAAAAGAGTCAATTTAGAAAATGTAAATCTTGAAAGTGTCAATCTAGAAATCCTGAGGCAAGAAAATGAATGTCGATTCATTCGTGGAATGAAGGAACAGCAGAGGGGGTGCAGGCTCGCCCCGAAACACCAGTTCTGGTCTGTATTACTCGTGTCAGCACTGTAAGAGCTGGGCCTCCGCAGCCTTCATTATCACGTTTTCTGAATATTCTCAATTGGTCTCTTGCAAGATGCAACCACCTGGAGGGCGGGAACTGGGTTGTTCTACAGTGCAGGCTGGGAAAGTCATTCCGTACAGGGGCAGAAAGAGAATATTTTGGGCTTTGTGGGCCATATGAGGTCAACAGTCAACTCTGCTGCTGCAGCATAAAAGCAGCTGCAGACCATACATACATGAATGGATGCGGGGGCTGCGATAAAGCTTTGCTTACAAAACCAGTACCAGATTTGGCCCAAGGGCTGTGTTTTGTCAATCTCTGGTCTACAGAAAGGCATGGCCAGGGATGATGTTCTAGTTTATAAAGAAAATGCAGCAGAAGACATTGCTAAAGCTGAATCATCAGTTTAGAGGTGGCCCTTTGCGGGAAGCCTTCCCTGACTGCCTCTCAAGCAGTGGGAAAGCACAGTGCCTAGCAGAGAACATTCTCTTCACCCCGGTCACAACTGTTAGGATTTTTCCATTTTCAAATAGTAGGCTCTGGTGAGCAGCAACTGTGCTGGTCTTGTGGATTACTGGCCTTGCCAGGGAGAGAGGGAGGGAGGAGCAAATGATGAAAGGGATGGAAGAGAAACAGTTGAAAATGACTCCAAGGAGTTGGTGGCTAGAACTGAAGGCTGGGATGCCGCATGCAGAAAAAAGCAGCAGCAAGAATCTGGCCAATGGGAAAAGTGCCCAAACCTGGGGGGGGGGAGTTGCAGGCACTCCACTGCAGACCACCTAGCCTGGGCTAGGCGGGCCAGGGAGGGGCTGAGGGGTGCGTAGGCAGCCCTCCACAGGCCTGGGAGACCAAGATGAGTCTGCTCAGGGTGTCTCAAAGAAGAGATGCCCCTGTCCTTGCCGTGTGGGAAGCGCATGGTGGCAACTGGCCGCCCCTGCAGAAGCCACGCAGCAAGAGGCAAAGCAGGGAAGAAACCAGGAGCCAGCCTGCTTCCCCACTTCCTGTTGTGCAGGACAGATACATCCCTACAGGCCAAGGCAGCTCCCTGCAGGGTGTCTGTGACCAGCAGCCTGAATCCACCAACCAGCAGAGCTCTGCCAGGGGCAGGGGAGCAGAGACCAGTCGGGGCGTGGGGGTGGGTGGTGGTCTGTGCACAGGTCAGACCTGAGGGCGTGTATGGCCGAGCCTGGGAGCAAGTAGACACAGCAGAAGCTGCTGAAAATGGAACCGCAACGACAGGTTGTCACTGAGAGGTTGGAGAAAAGCAGCAAGCAAGATAAAACGCAGAGCGAGGCAGGCGGGCAAGGGCAGCAAGAGAGAGAGGCACAAAAGGCAAAGCATGGGTTTCCGGAAGCTTCCACCAAGGCACTACCTGGAGTCAAGCAGAGGAGGCCTGGGTGGAAGGGGGCCGAGAGATCTGGCCTCACACCCAAATTCCAGCACTTGCTGGATGTGCAATCTTGGAGAAGTCGCCCAACCTCTCTGAGCCCCATTTTTTTTTTTCTGGATCCTAAAAGGAAGACAATGCATTTCGGTGCTAATTCTTCAGCACTCCCCAGAACGGTGCCCTTCGACAGTGCCTCCTCTAGAGACAGAGTTGGTGACCCGCAACAGGTGGGGAGCAGCACATGGGTTTGGAGCTCAGGCTCCTGGGGACGCCGTGGCTTCCGGCCATGCGAGCACGCAGGCCAGCCTGCTGGAAGGAGCAAGGCACACAGCCACTCAGAGGGGAAGCCCAGGGAGCGCAAACTGACCTCCGGACACAGAAGGAAGCCCAGTTAAAATGGGAAAAGCCACCCAACTAGCTTCCCAGGGACCCCAGATTCAAAAGCAACAAATGCTTATTGTTGTGGGCCTCGGGGAGCTTGGGTGGTTGTTTGTTAGGCAGCACTATTGTGGCAACAGACAACTGACAGAACAATGCCTGGCACAGCCCAGGGCCTGGAAAACAAAGATTTAAAACAAACATTCAGGAGGGATCAAGGTTACAAAAATAGTGTAGCGTTCATTTATCCTGGTGAGTTTGGAGTTACTTCTCTACCGCTAGTCATTAAAGCCGAAGAGTAAACAGGTGTCTAGAAAGACTTTTTCCTCGAAGTTTCTAGACACACTAGTTTTAACGAATGGGAAAAGGCCATTAACTTCCTACTTGATTGCTTATCTTCAGCTAAGAAATGCATGTAAAAAACAAAATAATTCTCCTGACATACAATTCCCTTACCCTTACAAGTCATCCTCCACTCCTTGAAAAACACACAGTGCAACTGAGAGATATACGTTAATATCTTTGTAACATATATAACATGACACAGCAACCCTTACTGTTAATTTTTAAATCATAGCTAATTGTGGTAGAAGGGTGTTGGGTATCTGTCCTATTATTCTTGATCCTTTTTTATTGTGATAAAACTTACATAATGTAAAACGCACCCTTCAAATTCCTTTCTAAGTATCCTGTTCAGTGGAATGGAACACATTCACCACCACCATCTATCTCCAGGACCTCTTTCCTCTTCTACACCGAAACTCCATACCCATTCAAAACAGTTACTTCTCTTTCCTTCTCATCCCCTGGTAAACACTGGTAGATACTCTTATCTCTAAGAATGCCCCTCTTTTTAGGTGTCTCATACAAGCAGCATCACACAGTATTTGTCCTTTTGTGTCCAGTTTATTTCACTTAGCACCATGTCCTCAAGGCTATTCCAGGTGGCAGCCTGTCTTCCTTTTCAAAGCAGAGTAATATTTCACTGTTTGGACAGACCATGTTTTGCCTAACTATCCACTCACTAAGGAACACTTGGGCTGCTTCTACCTGCTTCTGCCTGCTGTAAACAATGCTGCTAATGACGCTGGGACCCCAATATGGGCAGTCTTGAAATGTAGGCATTGATGCCCTTAGCTGTGTCTGAAAAATACTGAAGATAGCCTAAACAGGAAAAGGGTACTAGCATAAACAGGATAAGGGTGCTTTTACTTTGTTGCAAATTCCAGGTGTGGACCCTGGAGGAGAGAATGTAACACCAAGAGGGTGTGTAGAGGAAAATTGGAGCCTTTGGCTTTTGGAAAAAAAGAGAGATAAATAAATGGAAAGGAGCAGAGACTGGGGAGAGAGAACTTTGGGGGGAGAGGAGAGAATGGCAGGCGGGTAAAGAGTAGACGGAGTGACCAGGCTGGGCAAAAGTCCCCTGGAAGAGTGAGCTGGAGGTGACAAGGAGCCATGGTGTCTGGCAAAAGAGTGGCCGGTGTGGAGAGTATGGCATTGCAGCAAGGTGATATGGAAAGCCGGTACCTAGAGAAGGCCAGCAATTTGGAAAGCTGATTTGTGCATCAGCCATTGTGGAAGAAGTCTTAAGAGCCTTGGAGAAATGGAACAGAATGGAACACTTGAGAGAAAAGAAGGAAAGAGAAGATGCTGGAGAAAGGGCTGGACTTTGTGAAAGTGCCTACCTCTGAGGTTTTGAGGGGCACCATCTTGGACTGGGTCTTTGGGGCCAAGAATGGTGACTAGGGTAAGATAACTGCCACTTGTGGCTCTATGGACTTTTCGTTTTCCCTATTGAGTTTCCTTGTTAATAAATCCTTTGTTAAACTGCATTTCGAGTGGCAACTGCCACCCGTGGGTGATCCGGACCTGTGGGGCTTGTAAGTTGGAAGCTTCCCCCTCCTTTTTTGACCTGATTTCAAAACCAGCCGCAACACTGTCTTAAGCAAAAGCCTAGTCCAGAGCAAGGCACTAACTCTCTTGGACGCTCTATGGGCTAAGAGGGGGTGAAGAAGCTACAAAAGCAAAGCTGGAAGGTGACAGAGACAACTTCATGAAGTCTAAGGAAGGAAGCCATCCCCACACAGCGAAAGCACAAGTGCTGACATGAACGCTGCAACAGGAGATTTGGAAGATGATGCTAAACTCAGGCTGAAGGTGGCTCCACTACGCAACAGCTATTCAATGGAGACACCTCAGGAGATGCCATCGAGAACTTTCATAGCTATGGAAAGTCAATGACAGGCTCCCAAGAATCAAAGGACAGGTGGCCTTTTGTTTGGGGCAGTACAAGGGATGACTTTGTGTTGAAATCAGGGCTTGTTTACCTTGTGAAATCCTAGGGCCCTGCTGAATGATAATAGCGTGGAGCTGCCTGGCTTTAGAAACAGCACAATAAAGCCTGGGTAACGGTACAGCTGTTTACAACATACTTGACTGAATATTTTAAGCCCACTGTTGAGACCTAACGCGCACAATAAAGGATTCCTTTGAAAATATTGCAGCTTTTGGAGTGCACCTGGTCACCCAAGAGCTCAGAGGGAGAGATTCACAACGCTTTCATGCCTGCTAACAAAACATCCATTCTGCAGCCCACGGGTCAAGGGGCAACGTGGACTTCCAAGTCATTTTTTCGGAAATGCAATTCCTAAGACGATCACTGCCACAGGGAGTGATTCCTCTGACAGATCTAGGCAAGGTAAATTGAAAGCCTTCTGAAACCATTCTAGAAGGGACTAGGAACACTCGTAATTCATGGGAAGAGGTTAAAATACCAACTTGAACAGGAGTTTGGAAGAAGGTTGATTGCATGCCTTGTGGATGACTTTGAGGGGTTCAAGGCTTCGGTGGAGGAAGGAACTGCAGAAATGGTAGAAACAGCAAGAAAAGCGAATGAGAAAGGAAGTCTGGGGTTGTAACTGAATTAAATTACTTCAATTTCGTGATGAAACTTGAACGAAGGGAGTTGCTTCTTACAGAGAAGCAAAGGAAGGGTCTCTTGAAATGGAATCTACTCCCGGTGAAGATGCAGTGGACGCTTGAAATAGGACATAAACTTCGTTGATAAAGGAGCAGCGGGTTTCAAAATACTGACTCCAGTTCTGAAGGACGTTCTACACTAGGTAAAATGCTATCGGACAGCATCGCCTGCTACAGAGAAATCTTCTGTGAAAGGAAGAGTCGATCAATAAGGCAAGCTCCATTGTTGTCTTCTTTTTGGAAACTGCCACCCCAAACTCCAGCCTTCAGTAACCACCACCCGATGAGTCACAGGTCTTCACCATGAGGTAAAGCGAAGGCCCCCACCAGCAAAAAGATGATGCTGTGCTGACAGCTCAGGTGGCGGGTTTTTAGCATAAAGTACTTCTCATTAAGGTGTGTACTTTTTCAGACATAATGCTATTGCACACTTAGGAAAAACATCTCTTAGCCAGCCTTCTTCAGAATCATCCATAAAGTTGTGGAGGGTGGGATCGGCACCCCGAGTTTGCAATGGACTCATTTTATCCCACACCCGGTGGAATAAATGCAGCAGTGGCTTGAAAAAGTCTGAGGAAAATGCAATTCAGAAGCATGCTCTACTTAACAGAAAACAAACGCATCTCACTGCCCATTCAACCCCATGCAGTCAAGCTGAGCAGAGATTCCGCATTGCCATGCTATTGGCAAGAGTGGGTCATTTACCAATGGTGGTAATGGTCATTTACCAAAAATCTATGGTTTTGACTACATTAATGGATAAGATCATCGGGTTTTCTCAGCAGAGATCCAGAATGTTCTAAAGCTCTCCAGAAATGGACAGGTGATACGATACGGGAAGCTGATTCATTTACCAAATGTCTACTGGGCACAGGAACATGAATGGATTGTAGACAGCATGTAAACTGGGCTCCAATATCTTTTTCTGGAGGTCCTGGAAAGGGTTTTCAAGGGTAAGAGGACAGTCTTTCAGTGTTTTAGCATTCCAAGTGGCTTCATAGCCAACATGAAGGTACACGGCTTAAAATGTTCCGCAGGACTTGGTACAGACACAGCGTGACTTTACGGGCCTACTAATGTGCCAGTGGAGAGGCGGAAATTCATCACCCAGAGGGACAAAACCTTTAAAAAGGCCCTTGGATTTTAAAAATACTGAAAATTTCTCAATCAACCATTCGACTAGCAGGTGAAGAAACTGATGCTTCCAAGGGTGAAAGAACCCTCCCCCAAATGGTTATGACTGGTTAATAGTGGTTAATGGCTAGTTAATAGTGCTCAATGGCTGGTTACTAATGGTTAATGGCAAGTAGTGCTGAGAATTATACAAATAGCTCATGAGTCCTGAAATGAAGGTCTCTGAATTATGGACAGAAGTAGGAAGGAGAAAAAGGAACACGTATGGCTTCCAGCCTCCACAACTTAATGGTCACGTTCTGAGTCACTGCAAATGTACAGGACACTTGTCAGCTGTTACCCAAGTCTTGCTGGTTCCCGGACCCCATGTTCCTCTAGCCGCAAGCAGCCGAAGGGTTGTAAGGGACCTCTGTATTTGTGTTTGGTTTTGTTTTTTGTTTCAGTACAAAACTGACACACATCAACTCTAATAAACGATCACTTTCCATTTTCTACTTCAACTTGTGCTTTTGATCGAATGAGTTCATATATCAACACGAAGAGATCAATACAGTCCGTAATTTATGAAGATGTGGAAGGAGGGAGATATTGATCCTGCAGAAATACCCACGGATGCGTGCTCCTATTCCTCTCTTCCCTCTTGCCACCAACGTTTGGTCCTAGATGCGAAATTTATTAACAACTCCACCTGGAAGGGTCAGCGGGGAGGAAGAAAAGTGAAACAGCAGCTGACACCAGCCTTTCTAATAAAAGATCTACAGCAAAACCATGGAAGGCCTTCAGCGAGCCGTTCCTTTCAAGCCCGTACGAATGTAAGTAAGAGCTAATGGCACACACATAACATTCACACATATCTACACAGCCTCGGGACCTGGTGCAGACAGGGTGGAGCTTCCAGAGTGAGGCATCACAGACAGAGCGCTGGAGAAGGAGCCGGAGAAGGAAAGGAGAGCGCAAAGAGGGGAGGAGGCACCAGACTGCACATGACGTCTGTGGAAGGTCAAAGTTCCAGGGGAGGGCTGAGGAGGAGCATGGAAAATGCTGTTTCAAGTGCACAGGTATGTTCAAAGCAGAGTCAGAATTTCCATCCCCAGCTCTTGGTTTACCTGTGCACATAGTACCGCCGCACACCTCGACAAGTCAGTTACTTTTCTCTTTCTATATAGAACTTCAAGCTATTATATCAGTGATTTTAGTCAAAAGTTAAATGACAACTAAAACTAATTTCTTCAAAAGATGACAGTATCAAACAGTTGCTATAAAGCTTTTTTGAAGTCAAACATAAAAGCACTAGAGTAATTTCTTTCCCTAACCAACGGCTTTTAAAAAACTATTAACAGCCTGCTTGTGTTTGTTCTCTCTCTCTCTTTTGCTTTATTCTTTCAGATAACATGACCTAGAAAAGAATTTAAATGAAAAAGGAGGAAACTTTATAGCCAAACATTCTAGAAATTTGATTTTCCTTTGCAAGGAATGATATTACTAAAGAATCCATCCACGTTGGCCCTAGAAGGAAATGGGAGAGTAGGGAAGGAAGCAAAAAGGAAGTGCAGACTGAGGTAGAAGAAGGCTCCAAGGGGCACCCCCAACCCCCATTCCCAGATGGTTCAACCGCTCTGGCTCCTGAGTTCCAGCATCTTCAACAAGTCAACCAGAGGTGGCTACAGAGATTTTACTTAAACTGAAATCTAAAAATGGAATACTGATCAGTGGTAACTCACACTAGGTTCCTGACAAGCAATATATAACAGCATAAATCAACCCCCTCAATCCATAGTTTCAAGCACTCTCCCTAACTCTGATGACACACCCAACCAACAGATAGAGATGCCCAGAAAGGAAGAGGAAACTAGGACTGGCCCACAAGCTCCAACAAAAAGGAAAAGCAGATACATTGCTGTATGTCAAACTGATCTCTACATACATTCACTGAGAAAACCCTGGGGGAAGATGCAGGATCAGCTACAGATAACAAAGACCACACAAAACCTAAACCTGCCCTGAAATATAGTCTCCCACTTTCATCTCGTTTTACTACGATATGAGAGGGTTAGAAGTCCTCTCTCAAACAGCTACCAGTCTTGTTATTCAAGATCTAGTTCAAATTTCCTCCTTTTCACTCCCTACTACCAACATATGATGAGCCCAAGAGCTAGATGCAGTTATTTTTCTCATAGTTCACTTCCCAAAACACTGATTAAGTGTCCCTCATCACTCTCTCAGCACTCAGTGATCAAAGACAATGTCTCTGAATCCCATTTCAACCGTTTGTTCTTGAACTATATAACTTCTTAAGTTTGCTCACCCTTTGGCAGCTTAGGTAATTTGTTCCCAAAAGGGTTAGGGTGTTTTAGTACAATAGAATGGGTGTACAATATAGTACGGTGTTTCATACAGTACCTCCAGCTAAATAATCAACATGGGTTCCAAGACCAAATGTACCTTCTGCCTTCAAGGAATTTACAATCTAATAAAGAAAATCAATGTAAATATATGTATGTGTGTGTGTGTACGTGTGCAATCAATTTAAAAAAGAAAAATGTGCACACACATACATGCAAATACAAATATATTAACAGAACAAAGTGCAGTCATAAGCATCCAAAAATAATCACCTAAGATCAGCCATTCACTATGGCTTTTTTGACACTATTACTTTTGTCATTGCATATAGTTTTGTGACATGATGGGAGCGGAAGACCCACCCATGTCTACCTTGATTGAGCCCTTGGGTAAGTCATTCTTTCACTGCTCCCACCTCATTTTCCCTATATTTAGAAAGAACTGAGAATGATGCTTCTCATATTATCCTTCATGAGGTTATTCTAAGAAGTGAGTGAGTCAGTCTCCATATATAGTAACTGAAAAGCTCTCTGAGTTAAGAAATGTTTGTTTATAAAATGTCATTTGGTCAAAGACAATTTTCACTCATTCACCTACTCAAAGTTAGATACTGGCAAGTACTAACAATTCTCAATATGAACGGGGAACTTTAACAAATAAGATTGTTTCACAAGGGCTATCACATTAGGAACATTTAAAAGCTCGATTCTTCGATGTATCATCAATAAGGAAAAAAATGAGGGGGAACAATCTTATCTACAAAAGTCAACAGTAACTTCAACCAATGTAGGAGCAATGTTATAAAGAGCACAAGTAAAACCCTGATGTTTGACTTAATAATGTAATAATCTGTATGTCACCGGGTGACTTGAATTAGCTCTTTAGCATCTAGAAGGGGATGTATGTTCTAGTTTGGTGATATGATTGCAAAAATTGAGGCACTGTGGTGTTTGGGTAGGAGGGAAAAGGAGAGTGCTGCTTACTCACACACTATACATAAAGACAATTCATATGGCACAATGTAAAACTTTCAAAAAGTTGAGGAAATGTCAATTCTTTCTAAATTGACTTATAATTTTAATGTAATTCAAATCTAAATTCCCGTGGAATTTTATAAAATGCATACTATGATTTTACAATAAACTAGTGGGAATAGCTAAAATGTTTCTGAAAATGAATAGTGAAAATAAGAAGGATATAGGCCCTATTATATCCTAAAATGTATTATGACGTCACAATAGTTAACTCTATTGAGACAGGAATGTTGAGACAAAGTAATGGTACAGAACTGAAAGTCCAGAAAAGATGCCCTAGCACATATAACAAAGTAATATGAAAAATGAAGTGTCACAAATTAATGGAGGAAGGACTAGATAATTCAATAAATGAGCCTGGAAAAGTGGCTATTTCAAAATAAAAATCAATATGCATATTAGCCCCACTCAATACATCAAAATTTCATATAGATTAATAGAAGCCAAAAAAAAAATGAAACCAGCATAAAAAAAACTAATAATTTATTCAGAGAAATGACAAAGGAAAAAATCGGTATAAATAATCTGCATAAAAACATACTATTTTTGTCCCTGAGAACCAACTGGAAACACAATGAAAGCCACAGGCTAGGAAGCACAACTTACCACAAATGACAAAGGGATAAAACACTAACCAGTAAATATAAAGATCTCAATAGAGGATCAAAAAATGCAAACACATGACAGAAGAAAAAATGTGCAAGCACTCTGTTAATCAACAAAATTCAAGCTTAAACACTAAAAAGCACTCTCTTCACTTCTGGTGGTGGTATAAATCGATGCAAGTCTTCAGGAAATCAATTTACTAATAATGCCTTAAAGTCCCATGAAATACATACAGGCTTTGTCCAGCAATTCCACATCTAAGAATCTTTCCTAAGGAAATCATCAGCTCTGCAGATAAAGATTTATGAGTAAAAATAGCCAACAAAGAGTCACAGACAATGGCAAGGGAAAAATGGACCCATAGGTGGATTCTTTCCTTTCGAGCAGACTCTGAAGCACAGCATTCAGAACAGATGCGGGTTGGCTTCTGATTTACAGGGAATCTCATTTCTTCTCAAGAAATGAACAATAGCATGCCACAGTCAGTCCTTTCCCCTTCTCGAATCGATTATCTAATATTTAGGTCATCTTCAGCAAACAGTGTCTTTGTGATCCCTCAGATGCACTATCTCCTAGGCAACTGATTGAATGAAGAAAAATATAAAGCTTCACAGAGAAATATATAATTTTAAAGACTTGAATAAGCACAATGACACATCTTGTGCCTCAATTGGCGGGGGTGAGGGAGCAGTCACAGATGTAAAAGAGACAGACAGACAACCAGGCCTAGCAAGACACTGCATATCCATTTGTGTGGTCATTTCTAAAAACAACTTTTTGAGATTAATTGACATACTATGAAATTTACCCAGTTCAAGTGTACAATGAAGTTTGTTTTTTTATTTTCAGAACTGAGCACCCACTATAACAATCTAACTTCGAAGCATTTTGAGAACCCCAAAAAGAAACCTCGTGGCCATTAGCAGTCACTCTCCATTCCACACCCAGCTCTGGGCAAACTCTAATGTACTTTCTGTCTCTAGGGGTTTATCTGGACATTTATGCAAACGGAATTATACCATATGTGCTCTTTGGGACTGGATTCTTTCACTTAGCACTAGGTTTTCAGGGTTCATCCATGAGGTTGTGTCAGCACTTCCCTTTTTACTGCCGTGTAATATTCCGTTGAGTGGACAAAACACATTTTGTCCATCAGGAGATGGACATTTGTGTCGTTTCCATTTTAAAGCTATTATGAACATGCTTCTAGGAACATTCATGTCTAAGTTCACATGAGGACATGTTTTCATTTCCTTGGTGTGGAATACTGGGTCAAAGGAAACTGCTTAAGCTTAAGGAGATGTTATATTGCTTTCCAAAGCAGCTTATGTTTCCAGTACCAAGTAACAGTTTGTTTCCACCAGCAGTACATAAAGTCCTCACAATATTCCCCTATGAAAGTTTAACTTTCTTTAAGATTTTTTAAATTCCGTATATTGTGGTTTCAACTTTTTTTTTTTTAGTGATGGAGCAAAAAATGATCAGTTTTGTTGACCATTTTGAAGAACCAACTTCTGGTTTCATTAATTTTCTATATTGTTTTTTATGCTCTATTCCATTTATTTCCAATCTGATCTTTATTCTTTCTTTCCTCCTACTGGTTTTGCATTTAACTTGCTCATCTTTTTCTAGTTTCTTAAGGTAGAAAGTTAGGACATATTCAAAGGAAATGAAATTACTATCGCAAAGAGACATCTGTATCCCTATCTTCACAATAGTCAAAACTGGAAACAATCTGAGTACTTATCAATGGATGAAAAGATAAAGAAAATGTGGGGTTCACAGAGAGAGGGAAAGGGAGAGAAAGAGAGAACTATTCAGCCATTGAACAAGGAAATCCTACCATCTGTGACCATATAAATGAACCTTGAGGAGCAGCCTGCTGAGTGAAATAGGTAAGAACAAGACAGATCTTAATGTTCTCACAACCTAGTAACTGTGAGATGAAGGATTTATTCACCAACACAATACAGTACATAGATGTATGAAATCACCACACTGCATTCCTTAAACTTACACAGCGTTATACGTGAACTCAAACTCCATAGAGCTGGGGTGGGAGCAGGCTACTGATTTGATATCTGTTTTCAAATACAGGCACTGGCAGCTACAAATTTCACTCTAAGCATTGCTTGAGCTGCAAGCAGTAAATATTTGGATGCTCTATTTTCACTTTCATCCATTTCAAAGTATTTTAAAATTTCCCTTGTAGATTCCTTGACTTACTAGCTACAAAAATATATGTTGTTCAGTTTCCATATATTTGTGAATTCCCAAATTTCCCTCTGTTGCTGATTTCTTTTATTTTAGATTTCTTTTTTTACTGGTTGCATATATATATATATATATATATATATATAAATATATATATATATATATATATATATATATAATTACACCATTGTCTACCCCGAGGTTCTCCTATCACCTTATCACCTGTGAACTGTCTTAATCTTTTGTGGCCTCCCCCTCTCTTGCTCTATGCTTCAGTTCTGTTGGCAGTTTTTTAATTTTTCTTGTCCGTTTGTTTTTTCTATATCCCTCATATAAGTGAGACCATCCCATATTTCTCTTTTTTTCTGGCTTATTCCCACTAACACGATTCCTTCTAGCTCCATCCATATTGCTGCAAATTTAATTCAGCGGTAGCTAAAGAACATATTTTGCATGATTCCAATTCTTTAAAGTTTATCGAGATTCCTTTTATGACCTAGGATATGGTCTATCCCACAGAACGTTCCACGTGTACTTGATCACTGGTTGCTTCATAGAAACAATATTAATATTTTCCATAAAACTTTAACCCCTCCCCCCAACTCCCTGGGGTCTTCTTAGCAGCAGCTTACCATTTTTAATAACAACTACTACTGTATTCAGGAAGTGACTACGCGCCCAACTTCACTCAAGGAAATTATGAGGATAAAAATGAACAAAATAAGTTATTATTCTCACAATTTCCTGAGGGACTTAAGAGGGACTTTAGTTTACAGATTAGAAAACAGAATTTGAGTCATCTAAATTCCCCCAGAAACTTGGGGGGGGTGCAAGAGAAGCAGAAACTTTGGGGGGGCTTTGGGGTGTGCCAATAGCCATTCTTTGTGCAGCAAGGCCCTGCTGCCACTGAGCCTGTTTAGGTCTCCAGAGAAACACGAATGGAACAAGCAGTTCAGTCCGCTTCAAATGTGCTTCCTTGTGCACATGCATATGCGCGCACAGAAGTTTCTCACTGTTCCCTTTCTCTTCCTAACTGGGGACACGGTGGGTGGGCATGAGAGTCCCAGGGCTTCAAAAGTACAGTTCAGAAGCCGAAGACCAACTTGAGGCTGCAGGCGGCATCAGCGGTGGTGAACATCAACAGATACGATTAGAAGAAACCGAGGAAATTCTTCTAGTATCTTCCAAACTGGGAAAACTATAGAAGAAAAAGTCCCCCTTACAGAGTTTACCACACATGAAGATAGCCGCTGTCTCAAGAAAACACGCCAACTGGTTATCTTTCATTGACCTAGGAGCTCTCGACCTAGAACAATCTCTCTTTAGACAGGAGGACCGGTGTGAGCCTTAAATAAGGTCAGTGCCCCAGATTCAAGGGCGATCCTTTCAGGTCTCCTGAGCAGAGGCTCCATGCCCTCTCATTAGGTTGGTGTGCTGGTCCTGGCATGAGGCGTCAGAGGCCTCTGTTGCCTCAAAAGTGTAGAATCCCAGAATTCCAAAGTGGCAGGCTGCGTGGTTTTGTGACTTGAACTCAGAATGGCAGCTCTTTCACAAGTAGGAACAGAGAGTGAACAGCACTGTTCTTTATGTCCGTTCAAGGTTTTGATGATATCAAGAAAAGCTAAGAGACGGTGTCGTCATCAAAGCAAGTGAACAAAAAAAAAAGGGACGCTGTGATTCTCTGGGGTCTTGCCCACATTATCAAACCAATGAACCCTGGAACCCCAGGGTTCGTTCCAACCTGTATCTCACACAGACTTGGCCTCTCCATTCACTAGGTCCTACTCAGGCCCGTACTTCAGCCCAGGGCGATACCCTTCGTTCTCGAGAAATGATCGCAGGGGGGAAATTTCCAGTCAGTCTGTCACTTGGCAAAACCAGCCAAAGGACTGGATTTCAAGGTTCAGATTTGGGGACTGTTCTAGCATCCTCCAAGTCGGGTCTTCCTGGCCACTGGCGGCAGCACTGCTGCAATTACTGGTCACGGTGCCAGGACCACCATGTCTACTCACTAACTTTAACATTCCCTGTAAGAACCCAAAGACGATGCTCAGATACCTCCTTGCCCTGCACTTAAAAGCCCAGCACATCCCAAAGCGGAGTCCTAACATTCAGTAAAATGCAGTCCTGTGACCAAAGATGCACAGTTCTCCTTCTATGGGGCGCCAAAGACCTGCTGTGTGCTAAAATGCTTGTCTGTCTGCGAGACAGTGTGCGTTCACGTGGCTACAGCCAAAGCGTATTTGTTCCGAGAGTCCATTTTCTCCCCCTTTTCGTCCCCTTGTCTCTCTTCCTCTTCTGAGGCGTGTCCTGCAAGGCTGTTACCCCTCCCCCTCTGCACAGAATGGGAAATGTGAGCCTCACTTGTTGCACGGTCTCCTCTCAAACACGTGCAATTAGGAGCACCCCTTTCGGAACACACCGGACACAGACAAACTCTGGTTCAGAAGTGACAAAATACGTGCTGCATCCAGCAGTGCTGGGTGCTTGAACCCAGGAGCTTGTACAGAATTTGTACAATCCCAGCATCCTGCACCCTGTGAATCCTGAAGTCGAGAAAACATCCATCACTCCCGTTTACACAGCGTCTGACTTTGACAAGGTCCCTGAGACTTCATGCCAGCAATATGAGAAACACCAAGGCAGGAACTGCCAAGTGGGTTTTATGCTCTGCGCTGTGCTCAGACCTCCACATGCTTTTCCGCACTGAAACCAAGTCAGATGTGATGATGAAGGCCCCGGATTAACCCACAATGGAGCAAAAGACAAGGTACATTTGTAACGGTCTCTACTAGCAAAAACCAACGAACAATGGAAGTAAACACGAACATTTTCTGTCTAAAGAATACTTGAGCTCCCTGGTTCACCTCCAGGGGAGCTGTGTGGCTGCCCACGCCTGGGCAGAGGGAGTTTCCTGCAGAGAACTGACAAATGATAATGAAGCCCACAAAGTCAGCTGGATCTTTATTTCCCTTCCTGCTGACAATAGAAAACAACATCAGTCATAAAATATTGCTCCTTTGAGGAAAACCAGGTTCAACAAGAATTAAAGAAGTCGGAGTATTTGGCGGTATTTCAAGGAGACTTGGGCTTACCTATAGAGATGTAGTGTAATTCGTTTCTGTAGCCAAATTAATCTGCACCTAGAGTCATGCCTACCAGGGCTTCCCTCCTTTTAAAGGCTTACCTACAATGATCCTGATCAGTGGGGGATATGACTGATGGAACATGGATGGGTAAACAGATCCAACGAATTCAACGTGCAGATATTTGAGAAAAGAAAGTAGATTACAGAGAATATGTGCGCAATGTGAGAAGCCATGGGTGCAAGATGGAATTGCATGAATCAAGAACACGAAATGTAGGACCCAAAGGTACCTTGCAAAGTATTCCTACCCCCCCCCCACCACCCCCAAAGAAAGCTTGGGGGGAGTTTCCTTGGACAGCCACCAGGTGGAGCCACCACCACAAAACTACATTATGGATGGTCTTCTGGGTGGACTGGGGTAGAAACCCAGCAGAATTAGGTGGGAATCTAAATCAACAATTGTTCCATTGGACACTCCTTACTCTAGTCGGTCTTGTTACCATGACGCATACTGAAAGGAGAGAAACAGAAGAAAATTTACAAAAACGGCTTTGCCAACGACCCACCCATATCAAAGGGTAGAAAATACTCTCCTAGAATGGTTTTTCCCCACCCACTTCACGACCACCCCTAGGTTTAAGAGGAAGTACTGCTCAGATGAGAAAATGAACAAAAACAACAGACTCAACCATCAACTGCTGGTCCTAACCGCAGAATCCCAATAAAATTCATCAGCTATGTAGCCAGGGATCAGTGACTTTAAAAGACCTCCAGATGCCTTTACTCTCAAACCCTCAAGAACAAAGGTCTATGGGGGGGGGTAGGCTATAAATATGCACATATAGACACATTCATGGACATAGATCACTGAATGACTATATATTATAACCATCCACGTTCACTGCAAGATTGCCAGTCTTATTTTCATTTCTCTGTGGGGAAGAATGGCTCAGATGATAGCCAAGAGCTTCCGTACAACAATAACACACACCTTCTCCAAACTCTTTTCATCTGTCCATAAATGCCAGCAATTTAGGTAAAATCGATAGGCAATTTTGAAACCTGAAAAATCTGACCCAACAATGACAGATTTTCAGATTCCTAGTTAACTGTGGGTAATTCACAATTGTTTCTCCAAGAGAAGTTTGTTTTTTCGAAAACAACTTTCATTGATTTACCATTCATTTCTATCCAAAAGGAAAGTTGAAAGGAAAACGTATTGTTGCTATAAACACACTCTCAGATCTCACAGCACTTAAATAACAAAGTACTGGAAAACCAAAGTGGCTAACATTTTTTTTTTTAATTGCGGACACACTTTTCCCAACCATTGTTTACAGTTGTATTTCAAACAAAGAGCCAAGAACCTATTAGAGCCTGCACACACACTCTCATACACACTTAGTCGTGTTAGAACAAACAGTCCAACAGGCACCTTGAGAATGGGATTCTGACTAGAACCTAAATGCTAACGAAATGAACGTCTCAACAAATATTTCCCCATTGGTAGAGACAAGGGAAGAGGTCATGGCCAGATCTGTTTAGGGGTTGGAGTGACTAGTGCTGAAACTGGGGGGAAAAGAAAGCTAAACAGTAGGCTAAGTTCTTCTGGCAGCTACAGGCAGCAGATAAAAATGGAAAGCCCTTCCATGTGGCAAGCACTTGAGCTCACGGTAACGTTGAGGAGTGCGTGTGTACCGTGTGTGTATCACCCATCCACACCCAAAATGAATTCAGAAGAATTTTCTGCACTCGTTTTTAAAGCAACAGTGTGTCACCAGAGGCAGAGCAGCTGCTGGCCCCGTGGTAAGGAAGATGTCGGAATTAAACCTGTCTCAAGGACCGACCACAGGAGAAATGAGCCCAGGGAGCCATGTGCTACGGTCACAGCCGTATTCCAGCTCAGAAAGCAGCACCCCCATCTTAACTGGAACCTCATTTCGTAGCGTCAGCGCTGGACCTGTTACAAATACCATCTCTTAAACCTTTAGATCGTTCAGCATTCATCTCTGGAAGGAGCAGTAAAATGCAGATGCATAACAAACCTTAAATTAAGATGGTAAAAGCAGTTTATCTTTCAGGAGGCAGATGCCAAAGTAGCAGAGCGACTTAAAAAGATGATTGGAAAACACATTTTGTATCCAGAGAGCATAACGATAATAACACTAGCAAAGAATAATGAGTGTGCGAAATACAGTAGAGACTTACCAAACACTGAATTCACGAAACACTGGAAATAGAAACAAGGACATATAAAGCCAACCAGAAACCCGCGGAGTGGCTTCACAATCAGAATGACAGAAGTAAAGAAAAGAGACAGCCCCACCTGGCCATAAAGAAAAAAAAGATATAAGAAATAGGCAGCGCTTGCTTGACAATTCCCAAGGGACGTCGCAGGTGGAAGAGAGCCGGCAGGCTGGGCAGGCTGGGCAGGCTGGGGCTTTTCTACTTGGAACACTGCCTTAGCACCAGGCACGGGGGCAGGCGTGCAGGAAACGCGCGCTGCTGAACATGCTTAGTGGCCACCCGAAAGGGAGGAAGGGACAATGTCCCAAATTATAAGCGGCAGGAGGGCAGACGCGGCTTCCCCCGGGGTCTGCTAATAACGCGAAAGTGAGGGAACCGGAGTCTGGAGACAGCCGCCGGCTCGTCCACGGGCTTACACGGTGCGGGCTGCGGTCTGAACACGAGTGCACGGTTAGTTGGTGGGGAAACTCTCTGAAGGAGGAAACCTGGTGGGCAAAACTGTCCTGGCTTCTATGCAAGAACGTAACTAGGGGATCCGCTGTTTGCAAGTCCATTTTGTTCAACTTTGCTCTTGAACGTGATGTTTGGATGTTTTTCAATCCCCCCATGCAGCGATATTCTAATTTAGGAGGGCCCTCTGTTCTCCTCTGTGGGGTTTTCAAGACTGGAGAAACGAAAGAATAAATCCTCAGAAGGAAACAGACCAGGCTTTTCGGTCTAGCAGGTTGTGCTTTTCGGTCTGGTTCATGGTTCATCATGGGCTCCAAGAAAAATCTGCAGATTTACGGGCCGCTGTTGGGCATCTAGGACAGGCCGTATCCACGGTGCAAGTGGGACTCCACATAGCCTCTTCCTCCTTGGGAAAGGGCTCGTTTTCACCTGCTCCTTCAGCATGGCCTGAATAATGAGCAGAGACGTGGCCGGGGTGGGGGCAGGTACGACCGTCCCAACAGCTCTACGTGATGGCCAAATGTAGGGCGGAAGGCAGTCCTGCATGGAGGGGCTGCTCGCTCACTCTCAGTGGCAGTTACATGTTTTTCTCAACTGCAAAGCCCACAGTCATTCCAATACCTCCCCCCAAATCAACTCTGTAGAAACCTGCAAAGGTTAGAGCTGAAAAATGAAACTAATTAGTCCCCAAACTGATGTTTCCACAGTCCTGGCCTTTTGTCAAGGCTATGAATAGCTTCCTTCAGGGTGCTCTTTTGAACTTATTCAGGTAGCGGGGAGGGCGAGCTCCTCCCCCACCACAAGGTGCTACAAGCTCTTCAACGCTGCTGCAAAGCCAGGCGTGTCCCTCGGTGCAAACAGAGTTGGGCAAACTCTTCACTAAGCCTAGCTCAAGTTCGGGATACCATGAGGAGCTTCAACACAGACGTCCATCTTTCCTTCTTGAACTCTAAGTCTGTATAAATCATCTGGGCCACATAGCAGTCATCCCACCTTGGAGAGAAGTAAAGAACTGATGCTGATCCTATTCAATTCGCCCAGGGTCCACAGCTGAGTCACAAGGTGAATTCATAACTCAAAAGTCCACATTATTTGAACTCTGAAAGGTGGACTCAGAAACCAGAAGGTTCCATGTTCCAAAGCTCTGAAAGCAACTGCCCTCCTAACGACATGAGATTTCTGGGGACAAAGCTTGATGGGAACAAAGGGAAGGAAGGAACTTCACCCTACAAGAACTCACAAAACTTAAAAATCAGTTGGCTGGAAGTGTTTATAACTAGAATCATCCTACAGATTAGCTTCTGATCTTTGTTTGAAGGGGAAAAAATGGTTTCTGTGGACTTAGGCTGGGAAAGAAAGATAACTTTTGAGCTAGGCACAGTGAACTATTTATCTGGCCCGCCGTTTGTTATAAGCAGTAGCAGGACACAGTTCCGATGGGCAGGGTAGGGTCAGAGA